>WPIO01000003.1:10072500-10355000 GCA_009760855.2 Cristatella mucedo | reverse complement strand
CCGAAGCCAGAGCGTGGAAGCCAGTACTGTCAGCTTCCATTTGTGCCTTCAACATGTTCACCTACAAAATTCAAAGGCCCTGGCTTGCGGCAGCGTTCTAAGACATGCCTAGCACTCGAGCAGTTCGACTGCTTTGGTGACATTTGACAGAATAGAATTTATAAAGGCGATGCTTGGGACCGCTCGCCTAGCCTTATACGTCT
Organism: Cristatella mucedo; assembly: GCA_009760855.2. Taxonomy (NCBI): domain Eukaryota; kingdom Metazoa; phylum Bryozoa; class Phylactolaemata; family Cristatellidae; genus Cristatella; species Cristatella mucedo. Next base: position 10,354,797 of record WPIO01000003.1, on the reverse strand, counting down.
GTCGGTAGCGCTAGCTCATTATCCGTCTCAGATTGTACATGCAATGTACAAGCGGTTAGGAAAAATTCTACACCTAAAAATATATTAAAGCTGACGATTCTGCAAGGTACTTAACAAATAGACAAGAGTTGTGGAGCATACAAGGAAGCTAGTAAATATACAAGAGCTCTGGAGCATACAAGGAAGCTAGCAAATATACAAGAGCTGTGGAGCATATATGCTAGCTAGTAAATATGTGAGAGCTGTGGAGCCTGTGGTGTAGCTAGCAAAAATACTAGCGCTGAAGAGTCTACAAGGTAGCTAACAAAATTCATACATCAACCATCCACTGCTAAACATACGATCTCCTTTGTCTATAGCAAGCGCTGTTCTCGACAGACAAATTACAAATACCCTGCTACGCATATTAGAATTTAAGGAGCTTCCGATAGTAATAATAATAATAATAATAATAATATTGCACTTGATAAAGCGCCCTCAGAGAACTTAATCTCTTTCTAGGCGCTTTACATTTGCTGCAAAGTGATACGCAATAGAATAGTAAGTAAAATCATGCTTGAAAAACAAACAAAATGAATAATATGGTTAGGGGTGACATGCACAGGGTCAGCATGCAAATGTGGTTAGTGGCAGCATGCACAGTGTCAGCACGCATAAGCACAACAAGGACGAATCACAGGGACCCACTAAATGCTGTCCTAAATAGGTGTGTTTTTAAGTTTCTTTTAAATGTGGTCAGGTCAGGGGATGTTCTGACGCAGGTCGGGAGGGAGTTCCAGGCTTTGGGAGCATACGAGCTAAATGCACGGTCTCCAAAGGATTTAAGGTTTGTACGAGGTATTTCTAGACTGTTGGATTCCGAAAAGCGGGTGGTACGATGCTTGGCCTGATGGGGTAGCATATCTGAAAGATAGGCTGGAGCCATAGAATGAAGAGACCTAAAAGTGAGCGACAAAACCTTGAAGTCGATCAGTTGCTTGACTGGTAGCCAGTGCAGGTCGGCGAGAAGTGGAGTAATGTGGCAACTGCAATGCTCACGACAGACAAGCCTAGCTGCAGAGTTTTGCACCAGCTGCAATCGCCTGATCGCACATGCTGGTAGGCCAATAAGCAGTGAGTTGCAGAAGTCGAGACGAGATGTCACGAATGCATGGACCAACTTGGACGTGGTATCCTTATCTAAACAAGCCCTAATTTTAGCAATGTAATGAAGCTGAAAATAGGCTGATTTGACTGTGGAGCTGATGTGGTCGTCTAACGAGAGGTCGCTTTGGAATATGACACCTAGATTTCGAGCTGATTCAACTGGAGATATGCTGGCAGAGCCAATTTTGAAAGTCAGCCTTTCCAATTTCTGAATCACACTAGGTTTGCCCATAACTAGTAAGTTAGTTTTATCATCGTTTAGTTTTAGAAAATTTGCTGCCATCCATGATCGGATGTCATCAATGCATACAGCAAGTGAGTTGAGAGAATTTGAGGTGCTCGAAGGCTGGGAGGGATCAAAGCAAAGGTACAACTGAGTGTCATCCGCATAGAAGTGAAAGCCTAGATCGTGCTTGGCAATCACATCAGCAAGAGGGAGAGTATAAACGGTGAAAAGGACCGGACCTAGCACAGAGCCCTGAGGTACTCCATATTTTAGAGGTACTTCAGATGATCTTTGTCCATTCACGTCAACACTCTGGAGTCTCCCACTGAGATAGGACCTGAACCACTGCAGAGCAGTGCCAGTGATGCCCAGGCGAGATGAGAGGCGCTCTAGAAGTACTTTGTGATCGATGGTATCAAAAGCTGCCGAAAGATCGAGCAAAACAAGAAGAGACACTCTACCCATGTCTGCATTCCTAAGTAGGTCGTTGTATACCCGAAGCAATGCTGACTCTGTGGAGTGATTAGCTCTAAAGCCAGACTGGAACTTACTAGCAAGGTGTGAGGTTTCGATATACGAGTTCAGCTGGTCTGCCACGACCCGTTCCAGTGTCTTTGATAGGAATGGTAGAAGGGAGACTGGGCGGTAGTTGCTTAAGTTCTCTTGGTCTAGTGTAGCTTTCTTGAGAAGTGGCCTGACTACAGCTTTTTTGAAAGGTGCTGGGACCTGACCTGAGGCTAATGACATATTAATGATGTTGGTTATGCATGGCAGCAGCAGATCAATGCAACGTAGGAGCAGGACAGTGGGAATAGGGTCCAGTGGACTTGTTGTCTTCTTTGATTGAGATACGAGCTTTAGGACTACATCACTAGTGACCTGTTTAAATGCAGACATTGAGGCGCAGCCAGGAACCGAGGAACAGCATTCTAGTGGGAAGGTTGTCATCGCAGGGATGGATTCCCTGATTTTGTCTATCTTCTGCACAAAGAATCGAGAGAAGCGATCGGCTAGATCATCACAAGGATCATCAGGTAAGGAGCTAACCTGGGAACGGTTGAGGAGATGGTTTACTGTCGACATCAGCATTATTTGGATTGTGCATCTGTGATTCAACAATGTTTCTATAGAAGCTAGACTTAGCCTTTGCTAGGATCGATTGGTACGACCTACAGTAGTCTTCATATGCCTGTCGATGGACAGTTAGTCCGGATCTTTTGTATGCCTTTTCAAGCTTTCGTTTAGTAGACTTGGCTAGTTTAATGTCTGTGGTAAACCATAGGCCGTCTGGGCGGGGGCGCACAGTGCGCTTTGTCAGAGGTGCAAACTCGTCGAGCGTGTCAGCTAGTGTCGTGTTGTAGCAATCTACCAGTGATGACAGATCGGAGGGAGGACTGAGCAGCAAAGGTGAAGCAGATATTCTCGCACGGACAGCATCGATGTCAAGGGTCTTGAGGTTTCGCGATTCACAGGTTATTTTAGAGGAGAATGTGGGCACACACTGTAGATTGAATGAGATCTGCATGTGGTCAGATAAGCAGGATTTGGTGATAACTGGTGATGACAAAGTGCAGTTATATGAGAAAATTTGTCGAGTGTGTGACCCTTGATGTGGGTAGGGCCATGCACATGAGCCACAAGAGATAATGAGTCTGTCAATGTACGAAATTTGGTGCTGAAAGCGTCAGATAAGTTATCAAAGTGAACGTTGAAATCACCCATAACGAGGAAGGATCGATTTCTTGCACACAGAATCGAAATGAGATCGGAGAAATCTGAGATAAAGGAGGATTTGGTACCTGGTGGGCGATAGACTACTGCCACTATCGGTAGCTTGTTTTCGGCCACCGCGGCGGCTACTGGGTGCTTTCCTTTTGTTAATGCATAGTTCATGAATCTTAGCAACAACATTAATATCTAGGAATGCATTTGATATACGATGACGAAGCGATAGCAGCTGCTGACGACCATAACTAACAAGTAGGTTACTAGCCGCCGTAATAATAATAATACTACTAATAGTGACGCATTTGCATAACGCCCAGTTAGAACGAGTTTTCTTTCTAGTCACATCATAAGACTCCTGCTCAGCATGCTAGAATCTTAAGAGATTGTGGTAATCATTGCCTGAAATGATCATATCATGACCACTCCAGGCAAATCATATTAAGGCATTTTACAGAGCCCGAGTAGAACTAAATCTCTTTCTATGTACTCTAAAAATGCTGGGCACAAAACTTGTTAACTGATTTGTGATAATAGCAGTACGCGATAACGCAAACAGAACGATTCATGCGATCGGTGCGCACTCATAATAGGACAAACTAGCACAGCCAGCCAGCAGGAAGACTCCTGTTTATTTTAGCTAACAGCTCAATAAAACAGCATTATTTAGGTTTAGCTTATGTTTCCTTAATTTGTTTTTTCACTTTGCTTTACTGACTGACTCTTTGCCATACGTCCAGCTCATCCAAATCAATTTTTTCATTTCTAATGCGCTTACAATTTAAGGAAAGAGCATATCTTGGAGGAATGGCAGCAGTTGGCTTTGCGTTCCGTAAGGCCGCCACGCCAAGGAGAAGATAAGCAAGCAAATGGGTGCAAAAGCGATAAGGAGCAGCAAGTGCTCAAGGGAGATGCAAAAGCAATAAGAACCAAATACACGCTCAAGATGGTGGTGAGCTAAAGTGGATTATTATCCAATTTTACAAAGTTTAGAAGAGAGAGAGCGTTAAAAATTCGGTCAGAGAATCAGAGAGCTCAAAATGTTTGCTCAAGTGGGGATTTCTCCGGGGGCGGCACATCAGGTTTACTTGGCTAGTTCTCTTCCAATTCAGCCATCGAAACTCTACTTTTTTGGCTCTCCAAACAAGGCCTGAGGCCCAGGTTTTCAATGACCACTTATAACGTGCTCCGGGTTTGAAATGCAAAAGTCCAAGTGTGTTTTCTTTAATTTCTCACGTTTTAAAGATGCACCATTTCACAGTGTACTTTTTGAATCTTAAGCTAGTCTGCCTTTCGCACCGGCGTTAATACGAAAACAGGCCCAACAGCGAACAGGATAAAATAAATTCATGAGCTCGAAATTATGTAACGACAAACACGACAGCAGCTCGCTGCTCTAGGCAAATCACTCTGCCTATGGCAGCTACCAAAGTAGATAAAATAGCTTTCTGACTGCGATTTACATCTGGATCAACCGAATCACACGACCAACCATATCAAGTGCAAACGCCACAAGAAAACGTGCTTATACTGGCAATGTCGCCATCTACCGTTCGTTTGAGCGTCTCTTCGGATTCAGCCTTGTACCGCTGCAGTTCTCGGTCGGCGGCATCGCGAACTTGCTCAAGAATGGAGGCCAGATCGGCGGGAAGTTCGGCCGAGCGCAGTCGCGACTCGAGCTCCAAGATTGTGTCGGTCGAGCTGTCTATTCGCTGCTGCAAGTCTCTGCACCGCTGCTCGTGCACCTGCTGCTCGAATTTCATTCTTCGCAGCAGCTGATGACGTTTGTCCTCCTCTTCGCGCCTCGCGAGCTGCTCGGCTTCGTATCTGCATCGAATGCCGCTTCAGGGTCAGTGGTCGCAAAGTGGCGCGCGTCAGTGAAGTGTCGCAAACTGCTTCGGGATTAATCGAGAAATCCATCAAAAAAGCTGCAAAATACTCAAGGTGCTCTCTCTAAAGGAGGAACAATAACGTGCACATTTCGTCAAGGCTAACGAGATATTGTGAAACTGAAGCTTGTGCCCTGAACTGGCGTCTAGATTTTTGCTGTCAAAAGAGATATGTAGCCGGGCATCTCAGATACGCCGAGCGTCCTCAATAGAAGAGGCATTCGGGAGCACTAAATGTTCCACCGGATGTCGCAAAAGCGACTCACCTTTCCAAGAGGGGAAGTGCGGACCTGAATTCAAAAAACGTCGGACCCTGCCATAAACCCTGACGTTCGCCAAATACTATGTGCAGTAGCTATAGATGCGACATAGATCTGTTCAATTCTGAGAGCCGCCGCTTCCAATTGAAGAGCAAGGCACTTTAGCAAGATCTCTTGGTCCATATTGCGAAATGCGTACTAGAGACCAAGAGGTATCAATGCCGTCACTCTTCAACCATCATTTCGGATAAGAATGTGGCGGTGATTTGCAGCATATACGTCTCATTAGAATAAAGTACCCGGTGAAGGGCTTTGCAAGGTGAGAGTTTATTCGTGTAAGAGATTATTAATTGAAAGCTATTTTTCAAGGATCTGGATAGAAACGGTGTTGACGCCTAGACTAGCCTTTTCAAACAGATCGCACAATTGTTAATGTGAGTGCAGCCACATTAGTTTCAGTTTCTAATAAGTAATTGGAAGAGTCTGGTTGGGTTAAATCAAATACCGGAGGTTGATCAATTGGCGATCGCTCAGAGGCCATACATCGAAAACTCCTTAGGTATATAAACTTCCATTCTAAATGACTCTAGAAAGAGGTCGGGAGCCGACAATAGATCCACTTGTAAATCGCCCTGGTTTGACCCAGGGATAAGGTGCTGGACTTAGACAATCAAGGTCGCGGGTACAAGCCCTACGGCATATGTGAAGCACTTTGAGAGAGATGATTTTTTCTTAAGCTGATAAGCAGATGAATTATATTTCAATGTTTTGTATCTTAATGCACTATATGCCATACAGTTACCAAATCAAGGGTGATCTCGGTTATTGGGGCTTGGCCCAGCGTTATGCTGCATAGACTTGATGACCCAGGCGGTGGGTTAGAGTCCTATCGCAGGTAGTTCTTTATTTCTGCCTATAAGCCGGTGAAAGTCGCTAAGGCTTCTCTCCCGAAATTTGTATAAATCCATTGAATCAGCCTCAAATACCCTTTACTTTACTCAAGTGTTGAAAGTGTTCTTCCGCTTTGCACGCTGCCTGGAGCTGATGAACCCGTAATTTTCGCGTTGCGGAAATTGTAGAAGTCGAAACTGTGGAATGGATAGACACACGTCAGACAAGGTAGTACGTTGGGGATCTGTCAGCTGGTGCAAAACTCTGCAGCCAGGCTTGTCTGTCGTTAACATCTTAGCTGACACGTGAACCACTTCTCGCTCTCCTGCAGAGGCTCCCCATTAAGCCGAGCATTGACTTCAGGTTTCGTCACTCACGCTTAGATCCTTTCATTATTTTGCTCTAGCCTAGCTATCTGAGCTACTTCCAGAGCTGGCTAGGCATCGTACTCTCTTCTCGTCCGTTCTCTCTTCGGACTCTAGACGTTTAAAAATGCTTCTAAACAAGATCAAATAGTGTACCTTCAGTTGCAAAACCCTGTATCTCACTACCGATCGACGTAACGACATCCCTTAGCTGATATTTCAAAGGAAGCTAAAAACGCACCTGCTCTTCACAGCATTTGCTGTGTTCCTGTGCATTGTCCTTTGTGTGTTCGTACGTGCTGAAACTTCTCATGTTATCACTGTGCCAATCGGTATGCTTCTTTTAAGGCATAAATATAAAGATATTTAGTTCTCTAGGAGCGCTATGCAATGCCTTATTCTTCTTAATATTACAGACTTTGAAGTGACTGCTTTGTAATTAGTATGGGCGAAGCCGTTCATCCTGGCAAGAGCCACTCTTCTGATATTTTTTAATTTGTACAAGTTATCATTAGATCCCTTGATTCTAAGCGATTACTTGCAACTACAAACGAGCCTCCCTAAAAGTGTACATACTTAATTCATTGTGCTGTATAGAACATTGCAAGTAGGTTCGATACTACATCGGAGAAGTGGATGCTCACGAAAAATGTCAGCTCATTTTGACTTGAGGCATGATGGATAATAAGTTGCCGCATTAACCAATAAGAGACAAATCTAGCAAAAATAAGCATAGAAAACAAGTAAGCATGCGGTGTACAGGCTTAGGACCAGTCACAAACAAGACAGATGATATAAACGTGAGGATTTAACAGGATTGGCAGTTAAGCCGGGGAAGAAAACTTATTACCTAGCACTCTAGAAGCCATCTTTAATTCAAAATCTGATTCTGAAAGGAGATTCATAAATTCTATTGACGCTAAATGCTTACTCTATTTAGTGGAATATACTTTCAAATACATCTCGGGCTATAGAAACAAGTGAGCAAAAAGATTTGAAAGCGGTAGCTGATTACGCTTGCCAAAAGTTCGCCGTGACTTCAAAAGGTCGCCATATTTCCGGTCGGCGTGTCTCTCTCGCGAGCTCTCTCGTGGCCCAAAAGAACAAGTGTCTCTGTAGCGGTTGTGAAAGTATATGCAGTGAACGAGAGCAGGACTGGAACAATTTTAGTTCTCTTTACTGAACAGCATACCATGAGCGGAACTGCTGAAAATCATCCCCCAGCCTTCACACCGGTCAAGAGTATACCTGTGCTTGATATCCATGTTTTCTCTCATGACTTCGTCCATTCTCCTGCCTTGGTGATGAGAGTCTTCCGCCAATTGTGCTTGGCTCGTTTGCGCCATAAGACTGCGAACCTCTACATCCTTTTCGCGAAGCACTAGCTGCAAGGAGTTTGCTTCGCCGATAGCCTTCCGTGCTTTTTCGGCCTCTTCCGACATTCTAAAACGGATTTACCGGTGACCTGATTTTTCTTTCTTACACGATGGATCAGTCGAGGCTTGAATCAATCAAAGTGAACTGCCAGCAGTTTTAAAATACAGGACTGATCGATCGAAGGCCGCTTGTTTTTGTCGTCGGCTCGAGAGTACAAAGATGGTCTCGCCTCGAGCCAGCTGGGAATGATCCCACGACCGACCTCTTCTTTTTCTGGGCGGCTTCGCTACCGATTGAACGACCGATTGTATCGCTCTGCTGAACTCAACACGCGGCCGAGAGGCTGGGCTTAAAAAAAACTTTCGCTTACGTGCTCGAACCGAGTCCCGGCAAACTGGCTGAATGCATTTACTTGAAACTGGGCGCCAAGCGGCAATAAATCCGTCTGCTAGGGTTCTAATTACTGAATAGGAAAAATATAATCGAAGGCATTATAATCTCCCAATATAAATATGCATAATCCATAGAGAATCTAAAAAAAGGAAGCGACTAATAGCATCTGCAATTGTGACCGTCTGCATGCAACGGTAAGCGTCTGAACCAGCTCCACTAAAATGACCATTAATGCCATCTTAGCTAGCAATTGCGAGTTTCTCCGAACCCCGACGACAAAGACAAGCGAAGGGGTTTTCCAGAGCTCCATTGGCTGTTCTTTCGCCGTATACGACCCTATACTGCCTAGAAGTCATTGGTAAATTAATTGCTCTTGCAAGCTCAATGACTACTTTGGTAAGATCCTTTTGTTCGAAACTGGTTTCGGCTATATAAAATAAGGAGGGCTACTCATTTAACCCATCTCAAATTAGGCGTCAAGTCTACACATTTATATAAAAGCCAAATTCAAAGGCTTTTCGCCAGAGTTGAAGGAGAGTCGCCAGACCTTGAAATCTAAACGTAAATAATGCGCACACAACACAGCCGACGAATTCGAGTGTGACTTTCTTAATCCCCGGAATATGAATAAGGATAATTTTTAAAGCTGAATGAGGATGAGAAAGTCTTATAGACGTCAACTCTCAAATTCAGTTTTATTCAGATCAGTGACAGCTGTCCCATAAGCTTCACTCAGAGTGTGCTATATGCACTGGATTATGTGAGTATGAGCATAATTTATAGTACCGTGTTGATCCAACAATCTCGGTGAGCCCGGTGAAGAAGTCACTATGTTGCACATAATTGCTGGAGATTAAAGCTAGGCATTCTTTAACAAACTGTGCGTACCGAAAACATATTATAAAACGCATCCTTGTGGCATCAAAAATAGTCAACGTCGCCGTCACTCCATTAAGAGACTGTTCGCTGAAATTTCGCTAATTTTTAATACTTTCGTGTTAATGAAATAATTATTCTCAGAAGGCCGAGTGCCCTCAGTTTTTGGCAGCTGTCATGACGACTCTGCAGCGCGTTCGGAATCAAATGAGTTGGTTTGACCCAGTTGGTTTGGCCCAGTGGTTAAGGTGCTCGCCATTAATAAGGTCTAGCCGAGATCGTGGGCTCGAGCACACATGGCATAAGCGAAGCGCCGGAAAAGCGATTAAGTTCTCTTAGGGTGCTATATAAATTAATTATTTACGAGTCAACTATTATTGCTCATAGACTTCTGCTTAATCATCTGGCCACATGGCCAAGCTACGCTAACAATCCCTGACTAACAGTCAACTTCAGGTCACTTTATCCAGATTTTTTCTTACAGCACTCCTAGTCTCATATTCCATAAAAACTCCCCTATGATCGCTGCACCCGGGTCCCGGCCTGAATAGAAGCAGAGAAAACATCAAGAGACCATGACGCTATGCTTGAGCAATAAAGTAATGCAATGCAATGCATCTCCGTCTGTAACTCCAGAAAGCCATAAAGACTATGTGGGTGTTACGCCGGAGAGTTTGGTATAGCGAACGCACAGCCTAAGCGGCTTTTGGTGCGCATTCTGTAGCGAACAGACTTTGTCTCACGCAACAAAGAGAAAGTGGGAAGCATAGCAGAGTCAGGAGAGCAGTTGAGGTAGTGAGTAGCATTTACGTGTCAGCTCAGGACCGCTGAAAAGGATGAGCCATAGTCGGCAGCAGGTGCTGAATTGTCGTTGCCCAAGAATTGTGTAAGCGAGTTCCACAGTCTAGGACCTGCAGAGCTCAAGCTTCTGTCGCCAACGGTCTTTAAAGCGGAGGAGTGGAGCAGCTAATTAATTGTCCATACGTGACAAAGAAAGAGCGAAAAAGTGGCTTCACTTCTAGACTCTTCCGCGATTGGCAACGTTCTGGTAATGTTCGTGTCGTCTTCGCAGCAAGACGCTTAGAGCCGCTGCGAATCCTGCAGCGAGGCTTGAGTACCGTGAGCTCCGCAACATTACACTACTTCCAACCAGCCTGCTGCATTGGCTCTCCGCTCTAAAAACAGCGAGTCGAGTTCAAGGCTCTTTTACTCATTTACTCATGTTTACGCCCCCTCATTCTCTTTCTCCCGGTCTGAACCTATGTGAAATACTGCTGGTGCATTCAGTCTTACCGTCGTACCACCCGTTCTCTGACTTGGTCGTTTGGTGTGGCCTCTTACCAAACCTCAAATCCTTCCTTTCGAGACACGCTTTGGATGCCGTGCTCCCAAAGCCTGGAGCTGGCCACCGAATGACACTGCGCTCCAGCTCTTGACATTCATGGCACTCATGAAGAAGCTGTAAACCTCACGCTCTCTAGCCTTCGCTCTGACTGTGCGATTTTATCATTGTGTGCCTTCGCGTGCTGACATGTTTCATGTTTCCAGTTGCTGCTTCGAAGATGGGCCTGCTTTGTCCTTGGACGTGGACGCGACCGTTTGCCGGTCAGCACCGACGGCTCGCCCCACGCCCGCAAGCAAAGCCGGTGTCGCCGAAGGGCTTACTGGCACCTTGGCTTGGTAGCTAGTTCCGATGAGGCGGTGGTAAATACTGAGTTCCGACTCGGCCAGAAAAGCCAAGGCCAATCAGCGAGCGTGCCGTACTCACGCAGTGCAGCGGGAACAGGCGCTCAAACATTATTGCTGAACTTCTCTTCGCTAAGGATCAGGATCAAAATCAATGGTGGAATGAAAGACCCGGCAAATGTAGTCACTCGGGTATGCGGCATCGCTCACAAAATGTCGTGGCGACGCCGTCTCTGCAGACTCCGGTCGACAGCGAAAAAAATCGAACTTATTTGGCAGCACGTGCTGGCTTCAGCATTCTCGTGTGCGATTTATCTATGCAGAGAACGCTTCGAATGCTTTACGGCCTGTGCAGTTACTGCTAAGCAATAGGGATTTAGAGAGACGACAGCTTTGAGCAAGAACGTGTACAGAGTGCCACTCGGTGCAGATAGGTGCGCAAGACAGCGAGCACTATTGACTTGCACTAGCTACGGCAGATTGACAGCTCAGATGTGTCTGAACTACAGTTCGACGGCGCCAAACACCAACGATGCTGCGAAAGTCACTGTGCTGTCGTAGTTATTGTAACTCCCTTTCAGCCCGCACACGATTTCCAGAATCTCTCGATGGAGCGCAAACAATATCGACCTACTTTTTTTACAAGTGCATTGCGATGCATCAACAGTCTGCAACCCCACAAACGTCGTGAGATCTCAGCGATCATTGGGTTTTAGACATTTTTGTACTGTACACTCTCAAAGTATGGGCGGCTTTCGGTGCCGAGCAATCGATAGCTTATGGTATTCGTCAAGCCCAACTAATAAACAACAAAAAGCAGAATGATAGTCTAGGTAATAGATTGTAAAACTGGCCGCGAAGGACGGTCAGACGTGAAGTGTCCGAGCGGAAGACGGCAGAAAATATATCATGGTTGCAAAAGTAACGCGGACGGCAGGTCCGAACAAAGTTGACCGTCTGAGCAAAACATACGTCGAAAACAGTCTGTAATAGATAGAAAGGGGAAGAAAATGTACTGCCCTGGGAGGACCTGGGTTAGCAGCTGTGCTTTGGCAGTTCAGCGAAAACCATCTACGGGCATTTGATTAGAATTGAAGCCCGATTCCAAAATATAGTTAGTAACGCCCTGTTAAGCTTTTGCACTCAAATCCTTAGGCGAAAAACACAATGGCGCAAGTCCGAACCGAAGCGTGACAAATACCGATGAAGCTGGCACCTCGAAGCACAGCTAACGAGTCTTAGATGTACCGACAGTACCATAATATTCGTAATGATACTAGTTAGCTTGTATAGCGCCCTACGAGAACTAGGTCTCTATCCAGGCGCATTAAAACCCAATGCAAGAGAATCAATAACCATAATTTAGGGACAGGCACGATATCAAGCATGTAACAGCAAACAAGTGTCACGCTTTAAGTCAGGATCCTCGAGCAAACATGGAGACACTGATGGCCACTGGCTAGCATTCAGTGCATAGTATAGTGTAGTATAGTATGTAGTATAGTATATGTAGTATAGTATATAGTATAGTATAGTGCATAGTAGATACATGTACGGAACAATGCACATGTAGCCGTGAAAAGCACACACCGGAACAAGCAAAAGACAAGCGCACTAGGGCGAAGGGCAAGCTGGCCGGAACAGATTCATCTTTGGCTGAGACTTGTGCGATGCCAGGGCACTGCAGGCAAGGAAGGTAGCCGGAAGCGAGCTCCAGGCCTTAAGTACATCCGAGCTGGAGGCTCGATCCCTAAAAGATGTTTATTTAGTGGGAGGTCGGCGAGATGACTAGTTACCACCCTCGTTTGGCCCAGTGGTTAGGTACTCGCCCACATTGATCAGTGTAGTGGGCTTGAGCCCTACAGCATATGCAAAGCGCCTGGATAGAAATCAAGCTCTCTCTCATAAGAATGCTTCACAAATGAATTATCTTTTTATATTTTATTTTACACGCTGGTATGCCGACGGTAGTATATCACGGCAGCATAAGGACCAACCTTTTGCACTATTCTTACGAAACGACAACTGGTCTCTTGCTGCCGACTATGACTCATCCTTTCAGCGGTCCTGACATGACACTTAAATGCTACTCACTACCTCAACTGCTCTCCTGACTCTGCTATGCTTCCCACTTTCTCTTTGTTGCGTGAGACGAAGCATGTTGACTACCGGATGCGTACCGAAAGCCGCTTAGGCTATGAGTGTGCTATACAAAACTCTCCTGCATAACACCCACGTGGTCTTATGCTTTGTGGAGTTACAGGCAGAGATGCATTACATTACACCCATACCATAATATAAAAAGTCCGTGTCCTTAATGCAGAACCGCCCATTCAAGAGCTACAGGTGCCTAGTACCAGTCACAGCTTACAATTCACTTGAAAGCCCGAAGCATAATTGACTGGCTTCTACGCGAGTTTGGATTTTTTGCCGCATAACCACAGATTATGGTATAAGCGGTTCCTATTCATTATAATTCATGAACCGTTGCAAGGCCCGCGATTATGGACTATGAGCTTGACAGCTGAACTTCGATTACGAACTATAAGCTTGGTCTCTGAACTAGACTGGTCCGCTTATGAAATAGCCGCGATAAGCCGAGGCTTAAGACCAGCGCAATTCCTTATTTCGCATGAGCGAGATTATTGCATGATTTACGACCTGGCTACTACACACGACATGGGCCTGACCGCAGTCGCTCTCTTGGTCTGCCGGCTGGCGAGTCCTAGCGCTGAGCTCGAGTTGCTGTGAGCCAGTTAGTGAGTCGGTTGGAAGCCAACTGCTGTATTAGCTATTATATACAACCTATTGTTTGAGTGTTTTGTAATAAGGTGCTGTTGTTAGTGCTTCGTGTACAATATCGAATGCTGTATCGTTATCGTTAGCGTATTTCGAGCAGGAATGTTTTGCTCATTGCACGCATTTTGCCGCTACCCGATCTAGTGAGGGTCGAGCGGCAAACAATCAAATCCAGACAATCATAATCTGACTGGCGTTTCACCCTAACGTTTCACTAGGTAGCGAGATATGACGCAATCTGTCGTCGCCGCAGACTTGCCTCGGTCATCTTTCGCAGATATCAGATAAGGTAATTTCGATAGAGGAATAAAATTATGTTCGAAGACATTCGTTTCATAAAGATGGCATTTTTAACGCGACGCCCCAGCGATATCCGACAGTCAGTGGTGAGGCTATGGAGTGCACTCTCATGTACACATTAACTCACTATCGTTGCAATCAATAATACTACACTGGAACAATGGTGGAAACTTGAACGGTATTACTTTATAAAGCAAATTTTTGTTTTTTCAGCAAGCGCGAGCTCTGTAAGCATGTTCATTTGTGCACGAAAGCTGCGTATGTATAAGTAATAGGTACAAGGGGTATTGCCACTTTAGATCGACCCAAGGGTACGTCTGGCGGCATAGGCGCGGACGCAACCTTCCTATTAGCTACCACTGAAAAGGTCTGGTCTGTCCCCCTTGGCTTAATCCTGGCTATGCCCATGGTAAGTTTCATCCTCCATTTCTAGGATAGTAACCTGGCGGCGGAAAGCAGGCTGCGAACTAAGCGTAACACTCTCCTCCAAAATGCGAGTGCGGACGTGTTTCGCTCCGATTCAAACGTCTCAGTCCCGTTCGCGAACGGCTTCGCCAGGCGAGAACGCGGAGGTCCGAACGAGAGCGAAATCTCCGCCACCTCGCCGCGCAGAACGGGCGCGTAATTGCGGCGCCGGGCGCTGAGGTGGGACTCGGCGTCGAATGCATTTCACGAGACGTCGGAACGAGGCCGTACGCGCAACGCTGGCCTTCGGCGTCGCTGCGTCAGCCCTCACCTCTCTCGAAGCTCCAGTCCGAGCGATTCGTTCTTCTCCGCCTGCAGCTGGTAGTGGTGCTTCTGCCGACCGAGCTCCTCCACCTTATGCCTCATTTTGTCCATTTCACGCTCGTACAAGCTCTTCAGGTTTGTCATCTCCTTTTCCATGGCCTCGACGGACTGGAAAAAGGCGAGCGAGTCCACGTGCGTCCTGCCCGACCGTAGGTCTCTCATTCTTTTTATGTACGCCGTCAGCTTGTCTGCGAGGCCGTGCAGCTCAGGCGACCGCTGCAGCGCGTCCTGCTGTCGCTGCTGCTCCTGCTGCTCCATGCTCGCTCCACTTCCCGTCGCTGGCGGAAATGAAAGACTCGCTGTTGAGGCAAGCGCGCAATTTCCAACCAAAGAGCGAGACGGCGCCACTGCCACTGTGTCAATGTGACTCAGACGCGCGAAATTCGTGCACTATTCGGAGCAGACTTTGGACGCGCTCCATTTGTGCAGCAATAGCTGGCGCGCCGCAACTACTTTGTCGCGAGCCGGAGGCGAGTCGCACAGGATTCGTTCGTCCTCGAAACGCAGCAGTCGACGAATGCGTAAGCGCAAGGTGAAATGCGGTAAACTAGTGAAAGCGAACCCCTTTCGCTAGCTCCGACCTATTGGCCGCCATTTCGTTCACCTTCAAGCGTCCTAATTGGCGAAAGAGTTATTATCTCTCCACCTTCATTACCCCGCACACTATCCGACTCCGCACGCTTCGGCTCGTGCGTTTCGTTTGACTCCTTGCGAGTCTTGCTTGGACACGCATGAAGCAGACAGACTGCGTCGATGCTACAACTTAATCGTACAGTATCGCAGGCAGCCCAAATTGGCAGATAGCCAGAGTAGAGCCAGAATGGCGTGACTTTCCAAAAGAAGGATTCGCAAATGAGGCCAACAGTACGGCTACTGAGCGGTCCGAAGCCTTTCTTTTCTCTAGAACCAAAGTCACGAACTACTAACTTCCTGTAGTAATACGGTTAGTGCACGAGCAGGCTTATTTCTTAACTTAATCGCCTGTAACTGAAGCTATTCGTGGGGCGCTTAGGCCGTAGTACTTGAAACTTCCACTCCATGACACTGGCTAATGGAAAACGAAAGGCGTTCTCTAGAATGGATGCCAAACGAAGCCAGCAAGCCCTTTGGCACAACTCTCACTCTACAGCCATCCACATTTCTGTATGCCACATATCTATGTCACGGCAAGAGAATCTTCGAGAACCGAACCCGAACCCGAACTTACGCTCTACTTATCACCAGGGTGATAAGATTGTATGCTGTGGATGCTGATAGTCACGAATACCTAAAGCCAGTACCTGCATGCTGTAATTTCCTGCCCATCGTTTTATGTGTCCAATTAAGTGAACATCCCGTAAAATTAAGTGAACATGCCGGTCTTCGCACCCACTTGGATAGCAATAGGCACTGCCCCCCTGGCCAAGTGTTGCAATATGTCACTCCTGCTGATAGCCCTGTTGTATGACAGTGGCTATATAGAGGGCGGTTGTTCTTGTGGGAGTCTCACGGAGACACAGCGGGCGCACGTTCGCGGTAAACGAGACTCTCCTTTATTCCTCTCAACGGGCACATAAATGAGAGCTCGATTAATCGCAGCAGAAGACATGAAATAGAGCCTGCATTAGTGGCCCAACGCTGAGCTGCTTCAATGGCTTAACTATTGGCCACATGTGCATTCGTGTCAGGCGCTTCGCTAATTACAGCAGAAGCCGCAGGTGAACACAACATCTCTTCCCCCATAGCAAATAGGTTTCACAGTTCACCAGCCTAGCTGGGGAGGGGGCGGCTCTCACGACTGGAACGTCGTGTACTCATTGGCTCCCGCATTCTCCTCTTCTGCCTGCTCAGGCGATGCCATGTCCAGCGGTTTGTCGTTTGGGCTCTGTCAGGATATTAATTTAGCATTAACGAGTTCCGACTGGCTTGGATAGGGTGCAGGCTAGGTGACTGCCACTCGCAGGAGGCAGGCGCACACCAGCTCTGCCCCTCGAGATCAGCCGGTCATAGATGCTGCCCACCTTTAGGCAAAGGTGGGGCACCGCTCCCACTGTCAGGCAGTTCCCGTAGGTCACCTCCATACGAGCCCCGGTGGCCGCTCTCATACGCTCGTCGCCGGCCGATCCCGCCCTGCGAAAAACACTCGGGCTCATTATGCCCTCGCCGTTTTTGGAGTTCCACTCCGCCGAGTCGATCTCGCGGTTGTGCTGCTCTTCGCTCTGCACCGAAACGCGCTCTCACAGGTGCCCTTCGCCACCGAAACGCTCACATTGCGTGGCGGTGCTCCTCTGCGCTCTGCACGTGCGGGTGCTCTTCGCCACCGAGACGCTCTCGGCGCTCGAGCGCTCTCCGCTGAGATGCTCTCGCTACGTGCTGCTGCTGCGCTTGGCGGCCAAGACGTCGCTCTCGCGGACGAATTTCGCTGCCTCGGCGATGCTCTCACTGCTGCGCGGCGTCGCAGTCAAAACGTCACTCGCTGGTTGCCATCGCCTCGAAGCTGACCGAAATCTCGCGGTGCTCCTCTGTACTCTGGGCCGAGACGCTTGTGCGGGTGCTCTCCAACACCAAGAAGCTCTCGCTGCTGAGCCCGGCGGCCGAGACGTCGATTTCTCGGGCAGTCTTTGCCGCCGAGATGCACTCCGCCGCTACGACGCTCTCGCTGCTCGCCGACGAGACGTCGCTCGCTTGGGCCGCCTTCGCCTTTCCGAAGGTAGCTATTACCTCGCCCCTGACCACTACCGCCTCGCCGCTGGAAGCCGTCATATGCTGCACCTACTTCGTCGCCGGCTGCTGCCGCTTCGCATTTATGTTGTTCTGGCGCTCTTCGACTGTTGTGGCTACTCTGTCGGAAGCGGTCGCATACCCGCTTCCTCGCTCGGTATCGCAGTCAGATAGCTGCGGCAGCTGATTGAGTTCCGAACGTCTGTCTGGCTCTTGCGGGCAGTTGCCGGAGGAATCGACCGTCGTTGAAGCGGGCCGGCCGCCTAATTTTGTCCCGGTCTCGGCTCCGGCGAGCTGCTCCTGCTCCAGCCGAAACCTCTCAGCCTCAAGCTCGGCCTCCTCATCCACGAGAAGATCAGGATTAACTCATTTCACAACTTGTGATAATCTTTCTTTAATTCGGCCGGCTGATCACCCCAACCGTGGATCTCGTTATCGCCCAGACACACTGGCACAACGCGTTTTTAGCGGCATAGCAATCTTTAGCCTTGCTGCGGCCTTCTCGAGCGTTAGAAGCCTAGTTCGGTCCGCCGTTAAACATTTGGTAGCTCAGTATAGGCACCCCATCTAAACCACAGAAATTCGGGTACTCTTTTCTGCTCGAGTAAACCATTCTCTGCTGCCAGTTGTATGACTGTGTCTCCAGCGGCTGCTGTTATAGTGGGAGTCTCACGGAGACACAGCTGGCGCAAGTTCGCGGTAAACGAGATTCTCCTTTATTCCTCTCAACGGGTACATATATGAGAGCTCGATTAATCGCAGCAGACGACACGAAATATAACCTGCATTAGTGGCCCGACGGTGAGCTGCTTCAATGGCTTAACTATTGGCCACAGGCGAGGTATGTGCATTAGTGTCAGGCGCTTCGCTAAGTACAGCAGAAGCCGAAGGCGCACACAACAGCCCCTCACCAAGAGTCTGTGTAAACAGGCATAGATACCTTCAACCCGAAAGCTTACCCGTTTTACGATTCTTTTGGCTGGCTCCTTATGCCGAGGTCCTTGGCTGTTTCGCACATTGCTATGGTGCTTAGCAGTTCCTGGTGGTTGCTATGCGCCGCTGCCTAGATAGCCCGTGTAAGAGCTTGGAGCCAAGCATCTGATGAATACAAATATTACACTTCTTATTAAAATAATATTTATATATTTTGTTAATTTCTAGATTATTTCCACTAGCAGCGATTTAAACCGGCGAGTGCGCAGGTGTGCCCTCGCCATTAGGCGCTAATTCCTGGTGGAGGCAGCGTGGTTGATGTGTGGCCCTCGAGCCGTTCCTCTATCGTAACTTGGAAGTTAATAAGCGGTAGGTGCTAGATTGATATTGTTGCGTATCACTTTGAATCACCATTTTTTATCAGGAACATCACAAACAGGTCAGCAACAATATCTAGCCTACGTCGAAGGGTACCTTGTCTTCTAAAGCGATACGGAGGCCAAGGTTTCGGTTACCGTAGATTTCCTGTGACCATCGCTGTAGTTATTTGAATGTCTGTTATAAGTATTACAAATGTGCTCATAATTAAACGTAGAACTTATGATCGGGCGTTTAATGCTGCGAAGCACGGAATGCCAATTCGTTTTTACGTGTATGGAGTGATGTTATAGCTATTCGTGCATGCTGTGAAGTTAAGTAAGTTCATTTCGTACTAGCTCTTTTTTAAAGACTTAGGCAGCATACACTTAGTTGCATTTTCTATTGGTAGAAATCATTCCCATATTTAAGGACTGTCAAGCCAGACATGTAGGTAGTGTACTGGATCAGGTTTTTTGGTCAAATTTTTTCTACACTTAAGTCAAAGTAAAAGAAATCGACTAAGCCCGTGTAAATTGCAGAAGAAAACTTATTAGTTCAGGAAATCTTGTGTTCGACTTGTTTCAGAAACGATTTAGCAATGCTCCTTATACACTTGCCTAATTTTCTTTTAGAATGCCACAGGAATGCAATCGTTCAATGACATTGCCCGAGCTTCAAGTTTGGCGTAGAAAGAAGTTTCTTGAGTTCGACGAGCCTGCCAATTATCCTGATTTTGCTTGTGCTGGTCCTGCTAAGTCTGAGGCACGCTTGAACGTACCGAAGACAGATGATCCGGACAGTGTTGCAGTAAGAAGATCCAAACGTAAGCGGGTTGCATTTGATTCTGCGTCAGGCAATCTTGACGAATCTGATATCGATGAAGATTACAGGATAGTGGAGAGCAAAAAGATTTTAGCAATACCGAAATCGGGTGCAAAAGTCACACCAGAACCGGCTGTCGGTGGTAGATGCTTGCGTAGTGATCGGCGTCCAGTTTCTTCTGCTTTGCCAAAGGCTACCAGCAGAATGAGTAACGAATTAAGTGGCTTACCTAATTCGTCTGTGCCAAGTAATAGCAGTGGATTTTGTGTCGTCGGAGATGAGCCAGGTGCTACTTCAGAGAGCCACACTGCAGATCTCTTAACTGCTGAGCATGGCAGAGCGGTGCCTAACGGTAGTGAAATTTCGGTGGAACAACAAACCAACTCTCACCTGTCACATGTGGTCAAGCGTACACGGAGTAAGCGACTCATTGTAGCTGACAAGGGGCTCGGTCCTGCTAGTGGTGACAGTGCTGGCGCAGCTGAAAAGCCTCGGCCGATGAGCAATAGCAGTGAGAGCAGCCGTGAGCTGCCGTCTACATCTGGCTGTGTGATTAACCGTATGTCGGATGAGCCTGAAGCTTCGGGTATCAAAAAGGCTAGTGGTGTGTCTTTTCGGGCTGCCAGAGACCCATTGACCATTATGGCCAGCAGGGATGTTGGTGGAATGAGCAAGACAAGCATGCAGCCCAAGCTGTCGGCTGACGTAGGCAAACAGGGGCCTGCCACTACCGGTGAGTTGTGTGCCTCTTCCCAGCCTGTGTCTAAAGGTTCAAGTCCCGTGCAGATTGCTGACTCGTGCTCTTTAGTTAATGACAACTCTGGAGCGCAGGCAAAAAGCTACACGGATGAGGACGTCGAGCTGGCTGGTACCTCAGTCTGTAAGCCATTGAGTACCAACCGCTTGCCTAATGTTTCGCCTGCTGCAATTGGCATAACCAGCTCTGTGAGTGAAAGGCCTGGGACTACCACAAAGATGTCACGGGGCAAGCAAAGTGTAAAGAAGACTACTGTAGGACGTACTGCTTCGAGTTCCATTGGTAGCCAGCCCAACAACTTGGTAGGTGCCGTTGCCTCCAGGAAGAAGTCACGCAGCAGCAATAGCTATCCTACTACTAGTGCTGATGGCAACGTATCCAGGAGTCCTTCCAAATCAGCTTCTGCAGTTGGTGGTGGTCCTGACATGGACCACGAAATTCGAGATGTGCAGGTGAGTGTGCACTTCATACGCAGATGACAACTTGGTCGGTGCAGTTTGACCATGCTGGGTGGGTGTGTTGCAATTGGTGGGAAGGAATCTCCATATTGCTCCCGTGCAATATGTTGAGTTTCTGTGATTTTGAGGCAACAACAACAAAGGTGCAGCAATTGAACTTTGATATGCATACATTTCTGTTCATCAAATGAAGCATATCCAACTGGGGTTTGAAATAGTGCTAAATGCATGTAAAAAAACAGCTCGTTCAATTGCATGCATGTAAAACTTGCATTGCTGCTGATTGTCCCACTGCCCCACGATGTATTGCAAGAAGTATGTGCATGTTATGTGTGTGCTGTATATAGTCACTATGCCAGTGCTGCCATTTATTGATCCTTGTTTGTTAATATTGATCTCACTACCCTAGGAAGAGCATTATACCCTTACTGTCCATCAGGTACTGATCCAGCTACTTGCCTGTGTCCAGTTCTTCCAGTTAGCAGTGAGCTTGTCATCCTCGGCCCAACAAATGATGCACCTGTTAGCTGCTGCACAACAAAATTATTAATGGAATGCACTGCTATGTGACATTCAGATATTCCTTGACTAATTGGTCAATTGATCCCTTGTAGGTACCATCTTGTAGCACCTTGTAAGAGCCCAACAGCATGCCTTCGTAGCACTGTACAAATAATTGGTCTTAGTTATTTCTTTTAAGCTGCCGTTGCATTATCAAGCCTCCTGGTCTTTTATATATTCTTGCATGTGCAAATTTCAAGTAAGAAATGTTCATAAGTGAGCCATGTTTACCTTGCTTTCATCATTTTTGAATCGATGTGCTTCTCTTATTGCTCTGAGGCATGCATGTTACAAGTTCCATGTGCCAATCAATCTTATATTTATTATCAGTTTTCGGCACTTAGGTTCCATATTCTTGGATTTGAAGTGGCTATTCATGCATAAAATTAATCATTAACCGGCTCATAAATGTACAAACGATCGTGTCTTGCTTGGGTCTTTTTGTATAATATAATAATGTGTGCTCCATATACTAAACAGCTTGAAGTTTTAAATACTAGCCTCTTACTAAAAAATAAAACGATATGCTGATTTAACAGTAATTTGTATACTAGCAGAAAACCTTAGCAACTTGCTGCAGGATTCGAACTCCCACAACCTTAATCGTGAAGAATGAGCACCTTACCCTTAGCTCAAGACCCAGTGCTGAAAGCCATCTGTTCTTCTGCTCAACTATACTTGCGCCCCAGTGAACCTGTCTTTTTTGCTTTTTGCACTGTGTTCTTACCTGTGCATGATTCAGTGCATGTTCTTTGACCAGCCCTACTAACCAATGACCCAGAGTGTCTTGTGTGCTTTTGCATGCTTTCCAACGTATAATACCTTGTTTTTGTCATAACTCATAGTTTGCAAGTTCTAAAGTACCAGGATTGAGATTCGGTTCTCTTGGGGTGCTATGCCTTATTACGTATGATTTATTTTGTAAGCTGTTTGCCTGTTATTATGTAACTAGCTTGTGCCAATGAAAAGTCGAGGGAAGCTCGGGTTTTGCATTGAACTAAGGGCTTGGGTGTCAACTGACCATGCGTTGAGCTCGGCTTACTATTGAGCAAGGAATCGAACTTAAGACCTGTGCTCGAACCTTGACATCAATCTCTTCCTGTTGTTGACTTTTGTCATGAGTGAAGCGTTCGCTGAGCTTTGGTAGCACGAAGCTCCTGAGCTTCTTCAGCCTACTCCTACTAAAGAATGTGTTTGTATGTGAATGGCGTTTTCTTACTCCTGTTCTTGTAGCCTAAATATAGTAGGACCATGGTTGACAGCAGAATTCGGCAAGATATACCTCAGTAAGCACAGGGGTGTCTTTCGGTCTTACTTTGTGCTATCATAATAATAATGCAGTTGATAAAGCGCCCTCAGAGAACTCAATCTCTCTCTCTCTCTCTCTCTCTCTCTCTCTCTCTCTCTCTCTCTCTCTCTCTCTCTCTCTCTCTCTCTCTCTCTCTCTAGGCGCTTTATATTTGCTGCAAAGGGAACCGCGATTGAATGGTGAGTAGTATCATGCTTGATAAGCAACATGAATGACATAGTTAGGGGTGACATGCACAGGGTCAGCATGCAAATGTGGTGAGTGGCAGCATTCACAGTGGCAGCACGCATAAGCACATGAAAGACGAATCATAGGGACCCACTAAATGCTGTCCTATATAGGTGTGTTTTTAAGTTCTTTTTTCATGTAGTGTAGTCAGGGGATGTTCTGACGCAAGTCGGGAGGGAGTTCCAGGCTTTATGGTCTCCAAAGAATTTGAGGTTTGTACGAGGATGTAGACAGTGCTCCTTTAGTAAATATTTAAACCACTGGAAGCAGGTATTTTAGTGGTATAAGTATATACGTACACTTTAGGTCGTGGGAGTATTCACTCCGCATATGCCCAATTCCTATGTTGCTGGGGCTATATGCAGTCTAACGACTCTGTGGCACAATATAGGCCATGTAACGATGAGGTATACGTATATAGGCTAAATACAATACAATATAGGCTAATCGATCTATTTCGGGTCATTAATTTTCCTTGTCTAGAAAATGTGTCTTGAAGAAAGTGAACATGCGACTTTTTCAGTGCACAAAGGAGTGAAAGCAATGCTCACGACTTTACCGTCTGTTTTCATTTCCCTTTCCGGTCAGTCAGCAAAAACTTGTGTTGCTGCAGCATTTCGAAGATAAAGGGCCGGGTGACTGAACTGAAATTGTTCTGCTAGTCGATCATGTGCAAGGCTGAAGAAATACGAAGATTGCTCGTGTACTTGGAATGAGCCATGGCTGTGTCGGGCATAGTCTGGCCTGCCTACACTCGGTCTCGGATGTGGCTAACTTCTCCTGCCTAGACTCTCAGAACTCAAGCATCGAGCGTCAAGAGTCGGCTGCTGAAGATGTCTGCCCTACCCTATAGGAAGGCCAGCTTTGACATGCTAGCACAGTCAGTGGAAGCTGCTACACGGACCAAAATTAGTGGGCTATCTGTCTGGCTTGGACTTGCAAAGAAGATATTTTTTTATTAAGTAGCCCCCCCCCCCTAAAGGGTCGGCTGCTGAGTAAGCTGCTTAAATCTGAGCAGCTGCTGTGGTCCGAAGTCGTGCGCTTGGTTTTTTGAACAGATCAAAGCTAATTCAGCTCGTCTGTAACAACAAACGTCTGTTTCAAGTAAACCGAAGAAAGGTGGGGAGTGCTGAGATGACTACCTGAAGCATACCATGAAAGTATAGCAGTGGTAGGATCGTGGTTTGGTGCTCTTTTTCCGGTGTAGGTATTGGAGCGCTGTGCAGCATTCTTTGCATTTTTGACCAGAATTTTTTTTATCAGCTCGATGCAAAGGATATAGATCCCTTGCCGTGAATGGGCAGTTGTAGACAGCTTCGGTCTTAGACATCATGCAAAGCAAGTCCAAAATGTCTTTGCCGACAGTACTGTCGAGATGACAGATTAGTCGTCCTTGTCTGGATTTTAATCTCATAATACATCAATAGGATAACTTTTACATGTGGTCAAGAAGTAATCACGATCCCCCACCAGTTAGTGCAAACGGTGTGTTTGAACTAGTACAAAGGCTGTGGGAGAATACGTTGCTCTAGCATTCAGCTACTAGCAGCTTTGATCTCCCTCTCTCTGCACGAAGGCCTCAAAAACAAAGGGGGTGGTGCTAACTTGTTGAACATGAAGTGTGGTAACGCCAAGTCTTTTATTTGTTACAGTTTGCAACTGTGTAGCTTTTTGTGTTATTTCTGTCGGAGAATTAATAAGACATGTATGTATTAATAAGACTGTACAGCACTCTCAGAAAGTAAATCTTTTTTAGGTACATATACTAGTGTAAATAAATGCATCACACGATGCCTCATGATATTAGTAACCCTGTCTAGTCTGGTGTTTGTACAAATAGATTTTGGCTCGTAGGATATCTTTTTGTTTATCAAATTGGCTGCTTAATCTTAATCAAAATAAAGTTGCAAGGCAGTATGTGCTGTCTCAGCCTAATCCGGCTATAGTTGAGTCGTGGTTATAGATGTATAATTCTGAGCCGGCTAGACTATGTGGTGAAGTTCTTCACACTTCCCTTGTTACCCAATCCTGTTCTACCCGAAATCTCATCTAGCAAGTGATCGGCAATCAGGTTTGCTATATTTCGAAGCCTCTAGATAAGTATACCGAAGTCAAGCTGATCTATGTATGTGTGACATTCCGGCTTGACTTCTGTCACTAGTTGTAGGTCTTCTTTTCTTGCCTGTGCAAAGATGCATACGGTTGGTGCAAACCCGTGCAGCTAAGCTTCTCTGTCACAAACTCAAAAAAAACTGCCATTACACCACTTGTCACCTACCTTCACTGGCTCTTCATCTTCCACGCAACCTAAAATCCTTCAGATATCATGCCTAAAGTTCCTATGCTCACAAAGCCTGGAATGCATTACCGACTGACATTTAGATGTTCCTTGACTTAATTTTAAAAAAAAATCCAATGTCCCCCTCATTCCTCAAAGCCTTTGTACGGTCCATGTGAATTTCCCTGTGTGCTTATGCTTGCAATAGTTACTTATGTTCCCAATTGCCCTGCTTCCTGTTCTGCAAATGCGAAGTGCCTGGAAAAAAGATTTTGTTTTCTTGAGTCTATGCAAATTTTAAATTAAATTTTTTATTTTTCTTAGTATCTTTGTAGTTATTGCTTCTGGTGTAGCTGGAGAAGGCGCTGTCGTTAATACACTCGGCCTGCTTGGCTCTTGCATGTTACAAAATGGTTATCCGGCAATTCAGCAAACAAGCCGTCCCTCCAACGCATTGACTGACAACTAAGCTTGTCGGGAGCTAATTCACATCAGTAATTGGTCCGTACACTTCGTTGGCATCCACCTGACTAATTGTCGTGGCACTTCTAGTTTCTAGCGGTTCATTACGAATGTGGATTAGCTACTTCTACCTTTTACTGTTCACTGATCTGCTAGGTTCGCTGATCTGCTGGGTTCGCTGATCTACGGAACAAGTGGTTCCCAACTTGTGTGCACCGTTATTGCACTTATGGTTTACCAAATAGCGCTCCCCAAAAGCCGCCAAGCTTAGATATTCTGTCTATTTTTTAAACTGGCCACCGTCCATGTTTCAGCATCTACACACGCTTCATGTTTTGTGGGTGTATTGGGTAAATGAATGATTGTGCACGACGTAGTCTGAGAATGTGCACCGCGTGTGTTTCTCTGTAAGCGTGCGTGTGTTTTGTTTATGTGATTGCCTTGGCCGAGTGGTAGGCACATTGGCCATATTTCCTTTCCTTCCTTTAACTCTGGCTGTACTGAAATTACAGTAGCTGACTTAGCACCCTTACCCAATGTCAGGTTTCTGGGCAATTTGGTTTTCTGGATTAGTCACCGTACTATTGTTTGACATTATGGATGCCTAGCAACTTTTTTCTCCGCCTATAGGCGTGTGGTAAGGCAGCCAGCGATCCTTTAACACTACCACCCTTGCACCGACATACGTCTCGGCCTTCTTCGGATTGGCTGTATCTGCCAAGGTGTGGCTACCTCTTTCATTTAATCCTGGCTCTGTGTGGTACTTTCATTGTGTTGAGCGATTTTTTTTTTACCCTGCCCGGTTCTTATTTGTGCACTTTGTAACTAGTCTTCTAAGGGTTTGTCGTAATAGTAATATGAAAGTAGATGAATTCTTGCTTGTACCAAAGTACTGCTGCATTCTCTTCTCTGAAGGGATCGCCCAAGAAGGCTGTATGCTGGTCTGTGCACTGTTAGTGGTGCAATAGGATGAGCATCCAGCTGTGTATACTCCAAAGTGCTGCTCCTCTGTTTGCAGTTCATTGTGCACCCATACCTGTGGCTATGTAGGGCTCACTATTGGTTTGTGCTGCGTTTTCATTGGCTGTAGCCTGCATGCTGACGACTGGCATTGATCTAACTCGGTCTGTTTAATTTCGTCTCATAGGCTCTCCATCCAAAAAAGAGGCAAATGGTAGCACATGGTCAGTATGAGAAAGGCTGCGTTTCTGCACTGTAATTGTTCGTTTGGCAGCTTTACTTTTGCTTCCTTCACCACCCTGAGACCCTGCCTCATCTTTTGAGCCATTCAGCTTTGCTTTTGTACACTAGCCGACAACTGCCCGGACCCCCACAGCTGCACTATCACCTTTATCATCTTTTAGCGCCCGAAGTGTGTTGCTTACATGGATCGGTACCTCGTATTTGCATAGTTTTATGCCCATAGAGCCGTAATGTAATATATCTTTGTAACTCCACAATGTCATAACAACTAAGTGGATGTTGAGCTGGAGTTTTCTATTGCGCAGTCAGTATATTCTGTAGCCAACCGACTTCATCTCGCACAATAAAGAGAAAGTTTGAAACGTAGCTGAGTCGGGAGGGCAGTCGAGGACATAAGTAGCACGGAAGCAGTAGCTCAGGATGGCTGGAAAAGATGTACCACAGTTAGTAGCAGATGAACAGATGTCTTTACATTAGAATTCGGAAGTGAGTTCCGCAGTCTTGGAGCTGCAGAGCAGAAGCTTCTGTCACCAACTGCCTTAAAGCATAGGAATGGAACGGCTAACCTGTTGTCCATTGAGGACCTGAGGACACCGGTGAAGAAACTGCTGGAAATCTGAAACTGCTGAAGCAGTTCGGCTAGGTATGAAATAGCCTAGCCATGACAGGCCTTGTGAATCAGAGAGGGAATTTTGCTTTGTATCAGTTGATTGACCTGGAAGCATCGTAGCTCCTTCAGCAAAGGAGACTCGTTGCTGATTTTCTGGGATTTGGGGACTTACTTTTCATATTCGTCATTAGTTGCCAAGGCTCGATTGCTTTTTTTCCAGTAACCCGGCCAAAGTGGAATTTCAGTAGTCCAGCCTAGACTGGGCCATGGTGCTAGTTAAATTTTTAGCAAGCCACACTGTTAAACAGTGTGTAATCTTAGACAGGGATCAGATATGATGGCTAGATGTAGACGCAGTTTTCTTAATGAACCTTTCAAATTTGAGGTTGCTGTCAAAGAGGATATCTAAGTTTCATGCTCGTGATGACGGTCGCGCATCAGCATCACCAGTTAGAAGAGAAAAGTCCAGCCACACTCGGGATGTCGTATTAATAGCTGTTTTTTCGCTAGGCAAACTCAATGCCGCCATACAAACCTTGCACATGCGACGGAACAGGAGCAGTGAACGAGATTGAGCGATGCTTCGAAATAATAAACAGGTACACTACAAGGTCAGTGGGCAGACAGTCTTTGTGAACACGAGATCCAAAATATGGCTATCGATACGTCACAAGAATAGCATGTTGGACCAAGGCGAAGTTCTCCGGACAGTCAAGAAATAACCCGACCTAGCTTGCTATGGTGGTCAATGTGAATGATAAAGTCTCAAGCAAACAATAATGGCCTGCCACTCTGAATATTTTGGTGAGGAACTACAAAAACTCGTACATAAACAAGCTTAGACAGCCAGAAAGATGGCACTGTGAGTGTCAACTGTGAGAGGCATTGTCTTTGTTGGAGATCTGATAGCAACTTATTCAAACTATGGTCTCTTACAGATGCCATTGCAACGGTGCAAAAAATCGGCACCTCTGACCTGGCGTTACTGTTTATTTGTGAGACTCGATCGTGTGCTGCACTATGCTTTACTCACCCAGTGAGCACTTGAAACAAGAGCAAATTTGAAACTCGTGGCAAGTATAGCCCATCATTCTTCCCGCGACTCCCCTCTGCTTGGTAAGCATACACTCTACAAAACGTGAGACAGTAGAACTAATGCCCTCGATGGCAGCTGCTTGTTTGTCTCCGGCTTGACCGTGGGCATCTGCAACTGAAATACAGGGTATGGGACGAACGCCAAACCGCACGTGTACCCGAGTAGAACTATGACATCTGCTTGCCGAGCAGTTAGTCCTGGCGTTATTGTTTTATGCCTTATGACCTTTCGATATTAGTTTAAATCTTATGTCAGTTATGGCATATTATGGGAAAAGATCAAAACAAATGGCAACGCAATACAGGTGCATCCAATGTTTCATTTGCGATATAAGAATTTAGAAGATCGTTTGCTTGCTTGCCCTAATTTCATCGTGCACACTGACCTTAGAGGGTGCATATAACGTGCTGATAGCATCGGCTGGGCTGTGTGGTCTTCTTACAAGATATCTTGTCTGTGGCTCCCAAGCCACTTTCTTGGTGAGCCTCTGTCAGCATTATTAGTGTGGTGCCATCGAATTCCCGAGCTCCTGCCTGAATAGATGCTACTTTCGACCTTCCTGACGATCGACCTTGACAGTGTGACCCTTACTTGTCTACCACTGAGCTAGCCTCTAGTTGTACTGACATAATGATGACGTGTGATGGTGAACACCCAAGTTTGACGGATACCGAGCTATCGAACATTTGACGGTGAAAATGCAGCTTTAGCTCTGTCCTGCTGTCCATTCATCGGCGAAATTTCTGTGTCATCCTACTGGTCATAAAAAGAGCCATTTCAATAAGTTAGCATATTGCCTTAGCTAGTACTCATCCCGAGAATCTGCATAGAGATGCTAACTGCTGTCGGCTGCACTCGTGATATCGCCCATATCACCCAAAAATCCACCCGGCTGGCAGAGGTTGCTAATGCATTTACTTTTGTAGCTCAAGTCTCGACAGCTTCACTCGATCGCTGCTTTTTCTGCTGAGCTATATTTCATGCCTGCACGTGCAGGCGTGAGCAGAAGAAAGTATATAATTATAAAGGATTTTTAGCTAGCTTGCATCTTTCTATGTACATTGCGACTATTGCCCATCTCGCATTGACCTTGCAACATATCCCTTGTGCAAGATACAGGTCGATTGTGGGATCTTGACCAGTAGTTTCGCACTTTTCGACCCAAGGCGTGTTAAGTCCTTCAGCAATTCTTTATTGCCTGCAGCAGGCAGGGTGAAAGCTGCCATGGCTCTTTTTCTGCCGTGTAAATGGGGCTGTTGAATGAGCTGGGGTTTTTTTATTTCACCTGCTTCACTAAATCAGCAGCAGACAGTTACTACTGTAGTGGAGCAGTCTGATTTGCATGATAATGCTTGCCAGGCAGCAATGACTGTTTAAATTTCCTGATAAATGACTTAATAGTTAATTTTTCGCATGCAAGCATAAGTATTTATACTCTATAAAAAAAAAAGCAGTGCTTCATTGTATATTTGGACCCGGCACATACACCCTAAAGTTTGCTTTTTTATGGTAGTGGTTTATTGTGTGTGGAATCGTTTCTGCTTGCTATCTTACGCAGATATATGAAATGCTGGTTTGTTTAGGCAAAATAAGCAAATATTGCATGATTGCTAAATGCAAAGAATAATCACCGATAGTTTGCTCGTGGATTTATATCCTGTTGGTGTTGTAAAAATTAATGGAACTGCCATGCTTTGGGGTGTCACTCATTTCTTTGCGCCTTGCCTGGCAGTAGTCGGAAGTTTTGGGAGCATTCTTATCATGGTTGCCAGCCATTGTAACTAGTTTGAGACTAGATGACCTAGCCATGGGAAAAGGGTGGGTTGGCCCTGGTTGATCTGAAGGAGGTGTGTCACAAGGTCTGAAGGAGTTTTGTCTGGCAGGTTGAAGGTGTGCCGTTGTGCATGCCTCTTCACCTTCTTATAAAAGGCTGCCTCTGGTAAGGGTTTGTCCTACCTGTGCTAAATTGTTGGTTGTGCCTATGAATTTCTCCAATGGTGTGGTGTGCCATCGACCCAAAATACTTGCAGCAAAAACTATACGTTGGGTTCATTAGCCACTGCTTTGTAAGTTAGCATTTATGGCATATAGAGAAATTTAGTCTCCTTTTCGAAAGAAACTGTAATGGCTTTAGCGGGATCAATAATAATAATACATTTGTTTAGCACCCTCAGAGAACGGAATCTTTTTCTAGGCACTTTACATATGCTGTATCGTTAGCAATATCTACTTGCTGGCAGGGTGAGGGGCTTCTAGAAACGTCCAGCAACGCAGGAAATTTTCAAGGGCAAGCAAGGCAGCTTGTCTGCCAATGTTGCCGACGTCAGACAGGAATGGCCATGCCCGGCACGCGAGCGCATGATCAAGTGATGCTATCCGAAATTCTTACTCTAGCCCACAAAGCTGCAATGCTTAGCTTCTGAATGAAATGAATTTCTAGCTGAACCCGTAGTCTTTGTGTGCCCTTGGGTCCTCACAAGACGATGAATTAGCTGTTCCCTGTGTTTGCAGTGTATTGTCAACAGAAGCTTGTGCTCAGCAGATCCTAGACTGTAGAACCTACTTCTACAATTCTTGAACAAGGACATCTCTCCTGCTGCTGATCCTTTTCCAGCCTTTCTTTGCTCTTACTTGTATGGTACCCATTTCCTCGGCTGACTTATTGAGCTATGCTTTTCATGTTGCTTTGCTGTATGTGAAGTCTGTAGTCTGTATGAACACTAAAAACGGCTTAGGCTTTAAGTGCGTTTCCCAAGCTTAACGCTTACCTAGTCTTAATGACTTTTTAGAGTTATAGGCAAGATGCATACTCATTCAATAAGCTTTTTATGACTGTCAGGATGAAACCTTCCCCCTACCATGGGGAGAAAGTAAGAAGCCATCGCCCTGTTGAGCTCTCACCCCTGAAGCTCGTAAGGGTGATGCCTAAATGGCTTTAGCATCTTTTATAAATAAACTACCGGGTTTGTTCTCATAGGCAAATCTGGTGATGATGAGTATATACCGTGGATATCATCAGACGACGATGACGACTGCATTGTGATGGGTCCAGAAACCCTTGCGGCACATCGCCAAGCTGCTCTCTCGTCTACGAAGAGCCACAGCAGTGATAGTCACTCCCGGCATCTGATGCTGCAGCAGCAGGTTGAGAGCGATGCCACGTTTGCGCGTCGGTTGCAGGTGTGTTCTTTTGGTCAACACAGCTTATATTGTGTACGTATGTGTCTATCTGTCGTGGAGGGGTTTTTCTGACTCGAATCGTTTGGCTCCGAATCAACCCTAAATCCTTTGGTGACTGTGCCTTTAATACATATGCTCCCAAGGCCTAGAACCCACTCATAATACCCTTGGCTTGTTGACATTAAAAAAGGCAGCTAAAAATGTTCCTCGCAGCATTTTCTAGGTCCTTGTGCTTTTTCCTTTGGGTGCTTATGTGTGGTGGCACTATGCCTGTTACCACTAACATGCCTTGTGCATGTTTTCACCAGGCATGATACCACTAGGCATTAGTCATGCTTCTTTCACAGCTTATGTTAAGTGCCTAGAAAGAGATCCTTGAGAAAGCTGCCTGAGGTTGCTTAATAAACTTATTATTATTATTATTATTGACTGGCTTCTTGTATTCGTCTGTTGTGTGCACTGTTCTCTAAGGGATGAACTGGCTTGCCACTTGGTATGCTTAGCCGTGGACCCAGTGAACAACCTTGTTCTTGCCTGGAGCTGTCATTACTTATCATTTCTTCAGCTGCTAGCAAGTAGCCATTGTACACCTATCTCTTATCTTATCTGCTGAGCTTGACCTGATCAGCATGATCGGCTGTCTTATTCACTATCTGGTCTCATTGGTTGTCTCTGCCACTACCTTCAGTGCATGTAGAGTGGTGCAGTATTTTGCCACATTGAGATTTAACTTGCACACAGCAACCGGATGAATCCGGTAAGTTCATTGGCATCGGTGCTTTGCACAGAGTTTGTGCTTTAGATTGAGGAATCTGGTTGGCTTATTTTCTTCAGGCTTTCGCCTGCTTGTTTGTCTATCGATAGCCTTATCGATCGTGGTGATGCATGCTCCATGTTGCTCACTTTGCAGGAACAGTTTGATCGCGAGGCTGCCTCAGAACAACGTGTTGGCAGTGGTGCGAGCAACAGTTCTTGGCCAGAAGAACCTCGCTATTCTTTACGGTCAGCCCGTAGCGATTGCGACCCTGTCAGTATACCACCGTCATCGTCAGCTGTAGCAACCGCTCCCGATCGCTTAGATTGTTCACCTCGCACGGCCAGTCTTTTACGTGTGCTTGCACCAGAGTCGTCGGCTGCCACCGATCTGCTTTCTCGGCATAACAGGCTGGCACCAGTTAACACTGTACGTTGACCCGGTTTGCTGCTTGTTGGTGTTGTGTCTGTATTTTCTTTATTGCATCGTCTGCCCAGATTGAGATCCTTTCCGTGTTTTCTTACAGTCTCGTAAACTCATCCGTAACCTGACAGCTTGGCAACGCCTGTTTGTTCACAGCACAGTCGGGGGTCTCAGCTCTCTGCTATTGTTGTATGCCATTAACACCATTTTTGAATCGTGCTTAAAATTGATGCGCATTGAGCACTGGAATTAGAAATCACATCTTTATAACCTAAAAAATCTCAATGTTTGGCTACTACAACTGCATTGAGCAATGCAGCTGTAATAGCCAAACATTGAATTTTTTTTTAGGTTATAAAGATGTGATTTCCAAACCTTTTTCTGTCTTATCCTTAATATCACTCCACCTTGTGATCGTAAGTTAGGAGCTTCGGTGCCACCATGGTGTCAATGGCCCCATTTTTTGTCATTTTAAAATGCCTATTGACGGTCTGCTGGACGACTTTAGTCACAAAAATTGTGGTGGCTTGGCTGGTTGGCTTTGGGTGTGTAAATTTGAGAACTTGGTAGCAGCATGAGGCTAACTTACCTAGGCAATTGTAGCTTTCTGTACTTCCTTTATGGAAAGGATATTTAGAACTCGTTACAAAGTTGCCTGATCCCAAAAGGGACTTGTGGTCATGGTCTGACTGATCATTTGTTGTTCTGTGTTGTGTGAGTGCTCGGTTCCCTCTGCATCCATTATTGGTTTGATTATTTTAGACTGTTGAACAAAGGGAGCATTTAGATACAATCTCGAATAGGATAGATTCTGTGCGTCGCCTGTGGAACATGCCTGATGAAGAGCAGCAGAGATACTATGTAAGTAGCTAATAGTAAGATACCTACCTGTATGGTTTTGTTCTGCCATGTGCTGCATCTTTATTTGCTAATATGGATGATGGAAAGAGATGAAGGGGTGCATCAACGTTTTGTCAAAGGGGAAAGGACTGAAAACTTCTGCAGAAGCCTGCCCACTAGCTGTTTTATATCAACAACTTTCATTATAGCAATCAGCTGTCGAGTCTCATTAGTATTGAACTGCAATATTGTTGAAAACTTGTGTGATGTGCCCATGCCAGTAAGCACTGCACTCGTGTGTAGGTCGTCGTTTTTATTCCTTTAATTGATTCGTGTTTTGGATCGATGATTCACGTTTTAGGCGTTGTTGAACGAATCTAGCTTGCCAGATTCCCTTGTCAGACAAGCCTCCACTTCGGCCTCAGAACGTGGACAGGCTATGCCTAGTACCAGCCGAGGTATGTAATTTGTTTTCTTTTTTTGTGATATTCTTGTCGATGTGATAGAGATTAGTTAAAAGTATTAAGCCCTCGCACTTACGTATCCCTTTAACTTTCAGCATATAGGCTAGTGTCGTTAAAGGTCCATTGAGGCTGTACAACATACAGGGATGCTTAACTTAGTTTTTGTTACCTTTTATTCACGAGCTGACTGTGACAATATCTAACTGAAGCTAGGGCAAGTTTACTATTGTTATTTATAATATTTATGCAATTCGTTTCATATTTATTTTGTGTGGTTTTATTTTTCCTATTACCCTTTTTCACTCAGTTTAGGCCACATTTGCACCATTTCTGATACTCTGTCCATAATGCTCTTCTTTTTTATAAGCCTATCTATCATAGCACTATTTTTGGCGTGCGCTTAATCTAGCTTTGGTGTGTTCGTGTATGTTAATTATTAGCAGTGTCGTTGCATAATGTGTCGTTTGCTGGCTCTGACGAAACTGAAAGCACTTCTTTTTCTTCTCTTTAGCTGGTTTGGATCAAGGTGTTATGAGCTTTCTTCTTAACCAACCTGGTCCACTGCGACAAACTGTGAGTCCTTTGAGCAGCCGCGACACTTCTGCCGTTATTGAGGCAAATATTTATATCCCGTTCCAAATTATTTATTTGTGAATACTAGTAGCTTTCAAAAACTTGTGTTTGTATGTACTTTGTGTTGGATGCTAGTGTTGTTGATAGTGCCTTCTGAGTAGGTCGTGTAGATTGATGTCCCTAATGTTTGGCATGCTCTTGATTCATTTTCTACCTACACATTAATTAGAAGCAATATTCCATGCTCATCCAGACGATTCCTGGTTACTTATGATTCATGATAAAAGTCATCCCATATGGGGTGCGCCTCAGTCTTAGATATAATTCATTTGTATAGCACCCTAAAAGAACGTAATGTTTATTCAGGTGCTACAAATATGCCATGGTGCTCAAGCCCATGACCTCGGCCAGACCGAAGTCAGGGCGAGCACCTTATATTAAGGATAATAATAATAATAATAATAATGCACTTGATAAAGATCCCTCAGAGAACTCGAGCTGTTTCTGGTTGCTTTAAATAATCTGCAAAGGAAGCACGATCGAATGGTGAGTGGTATTATGTATCGTATAAACAAACTTGACCAGTGGGCCAACTCAGTGGGGTGTCTTTAGCAGTTTGTGCTAAAATTAAGTACAGTGGCTATATGTCTCAACATTTAATATTACTTGACCTCAAGGTAACTCTGACTGTGTGACTGTTCACCCTCCAAATATATGGCAATGCATGTTCCCTTCTATGTCATAGTTCTCACTTTTTCCCTTCTAACATCAGTTAACACCACTTTCCACTTGCACTGCATGTTGTCTCGGCGGCTCTAGGATTGTCTATCCGAGATTTATTGCTGCCCATGTTGAATAGACTTCGCCCTCTTTTAGACTAATGATATGCCAACCGGTTACTTTCTAGCAGCCTAGGGTATTGACGTGATTGCTATTTCGGTCAGGCAAAATTCTGGGTGTCATGATACACCTTTATGTTGGCAAAGCCCAGAAAATTGCAAATTTTGCTCGATGCTCTTTGGTGTTATTTTCTGTGACAGGAACAAGTATGGATGGCATAAGGGCCGTGTGGGGCTTTTATCAGTTGGAACTCCTCAATAGTTATCGCCCGTGTGGCTTGCTGCTTTGAGGGAATTACGGTGGTTTAGTATGCAAACGTTTGCCTTGCATTTCAATACTAGATTAGATGAATCAAAATAGCCCTGTTCGATATGATCGTAATTATCTAGCCCTTTGTCTTTCTTACCAAACGGTAAGCAGCTTGGGTCTTTTTATCAAGTTAGTGCATAGCAGCCTTGATGTGTTTTGTTGACTAAAGGCTAGTTTACCTGCAATAAACAAAAATACCGTTTAATGAGAAACGTACTTAGTAAAGGCAATTAGGTGGATTCGTCTTTATTTCAAATGTGTCCTACGAGTAATCGTACCTCGAGGGTTTGTGAGAAAGCTTCTTGTTAACAGTTTGGTGGCATAGACCGGTAGTTCTTGCCTACAAGTCACCAAGAGCTGGAGCAATGCTAAGCCGATGCTCCCAAAAAATGTGATATACCTATACCGGTGGCCAGATTTAGATAGCACTATGACACCCAATATCGGTTTGCCAGTTTAAAAAATATACCGTAGCATCATTGGTACTTAAACCCACGACCTCTGAAATCAGATACAAGAGTCATACCAGTTTGTCCGTTTGACACAAGCGGTTAATACTGCTATTTTGGAGCTGCTATCCTGTTTGTTTTGGTTTGCCGTGTTTTCTCTGTTGCTGGTCTGTCCTTACAATGGGGCTATGTGGGTCTTTGTCCCTTATTCGTAGCCCAAGAATAAGGTACTCCCACTTCACGACTCAGGTCATGAGTTTGAGTTATCACCACAGGCAATCATCTATGACATGGATTTATCGATGATTATTGCTTTCGTTAGTCACATGGCAGTTGATCTTAAGTCTGAAGAAACGCTTGCCAAGGCATCTTGTAGGTCCTCCCTCTTAAAGAGCCGCAGTTTTCTCCACTTATCGTGAAGTTTTTTACCTTCCACTTGTGAGGCTCTTGCCTGTTACTGCTGTAGATGCAGCCTCAAAGCAATAGCACCTTGATATGCCCTTGGTGCAAAATGTGCTGCCTGCGAATCTATATTCCTTCAATCTTCTAAAGAGCCTCGCTCCACTTTCATGGAAGTGATCACCTGCTTGTCAACCAAGCACCAGAGCCTGTTTGTGCTTAGCATTGGGCACCGGTTGTTATCGGTTAAGCCTTACACGGGTTTCTCTATCACTAGACCATGGTTCGACTTCGGCGAGGAGGTCTTCCTAATGCTCGGCAACGTGATATCAGGACATTTGATGCTGAATTAGGAGACTACGAGGTATAGATCTGGCTACCGAGTGGATCTCCTGTTGCCTTCTCGGTAGTTCTGCTGTGAACCCCTGAGAATGTTGTCGTGACTACACCCCCTGCAGCAATGCTGTGTTGGCCTGTACCAAACAGTCGTCTTTACCTTGTTGTCAAGTGTGCTCGTTTTTTTTGTTGCCCGTCCTACTTTGCTACACATCCTTACTTAGCTCGACTTTTTTCAGGCACTTTTGGATTTGGCCGATATCATTGGTGAAGTTAAGAGGCGCGGCTTGTCTGACATGGATATTTTTCGATTGCCTATGCGATCCTACCCGTGCCAAGAAAGGAATGAAAGTATTGATGGTGCAGGCACCTCGGCCCCAGAAATGTGCCATGTTTGTATCAGTGAATTTGAAGGAGGCGATCGCCTGCGAAGCTTACCCTGCTTTCATGAATATCATGCAGATTGTATTGACAAATGGTTAAAGGTTGGTATGCAACAATATTTTGCATGCTCATTGATGGTCTGGAAAGATGAGGGACGGCGCGAGACGATGCTGGGAATAGCAAACATTCGGTTGGAGCTCCGGCTGAGCATAGCTTGGCCCCTGCAGCGACTTTGGGTCGGCCGTCTTTGGTTGATCATTAATTCACCTATCCTAGCAACCTCATCTAGGAATGCATTCGCACCACGATAACGCAACGATAATACGCAAGCCCGATCATATCTAACGGGCAGATTATTAACCGTCGCTGAACCTATAGCCGAAGGCTGTTTGGTGGGATAGGCTTCGGCACATTATAACTCAGCCGGAAGAAGTAAGCGTTTAGATGTCCATTGGCACGTAATTTCTTATGCCCTGCGGTCAAAAACAATAAACAGATATGCTTTAAAACAGGTCTTAGCTGTATCGGTTTCCATATACTATGTTCGCAAGAACTTCGGTTTTCAGAAGAGGATTCTGCAACTGACAAGAACAGCTAGTAGCCCTTATCTCGAGAGGCAAGAACGAAATTTTGAAAATACGAGATATCGTCTGAAGAGGCACGATGGTCTTGAAGGCTTAGTAGCCTAGACCTGGTATCTCTTCATTACCGATCGAGTGACAATCACTCATCCACTATCTCACCCAGGTTAAAGCGGCTCGTAGTACTGCCTTCGTATAGCTTTTGGTAGTGTAAGCTTCGTCTACACTGGTGAACGTTTGAAGTCGAGACACCCGTGAACGTGTCTCGAGTGGGAACTAGCGTCAAACCAGTTATGTCTACACTGTCAGTTATGAGGCTAGACCAGCCCTGTTGTCTGGCTGTGGCCGGTGTATCCACCCTCACCTGACAACAAGAGAGATCTCAGAAGTGTGGTCGTTAAGTTTCTCGTTTTGTGGCAAATGTATTATTGCTTGCACACCAGTCATCCAAAATTGAGCTGCCGACCTTCCATAGGCACCTCTTTTTAATAAATTTATGTATTCTGAACTCACCTAGTCCCACTGACTGATCTCCCCATCCAATACGTCAAATCAGCATCTATGTTGCTTCCTCGGTCAGTTCCATATTGGTCAGCTCTCTCAAGAATGTCCAATCTAGCGCCAAGAAGTAGACTGCCCTGCAAATTTAAGTCCACCCGGCAAGACTCGAATCCTTCCCGTCAGCCAGCTCTGCCCCAGTCAAAACTAAAATGTTGTTAAGTTCTTGGGATGTTTCGCCTCCGAACGTCACTCCAGTGTCCCTTGTCGAGGCAATGTTAATATTGTCCTCTGTCGAGGCAGTGAGTTAAGCATCCATCTATACTTTACTTTTTACAGTGTTTATTTTAATTTCGTGACAGCATCGATATTTTCCTTGTAAGTCGCCTAACTGCTGTTTCAAAGTGACTTGTTTTATTTTTAAAAATTATTGGCTTACTTAACAACCGTATTTGTATAGCGACAGAGGGGCATTATCGGCTATCACTGCCGCTTGCGGTTGGCAATAAAGAATCACCCACCTGCGCGATTTGAATCCACGACCTCAATCGTTACGAGCGAGCATGTTACCTACTGGGCTATCACGGCCCAGTATATTAGGATGATCGTCTAGCTGTTGACCTAGAATTGACCCAGTTCTTTCCTGTTGTCATTGTTGCTATTCTGCTTACTGCAAGTGCTTGCTGTTAGCACTCATGCCTTCGTTTTGTATTCAAGTTGTTCTGCCATTACCTAACTTATTTTCTTATATGTTTGTCATCAGCAGGCGATTGAGAATATATCCTGTTACGTGCTGTAGACGAATGCCACATGCCCTGTTTGTCGCTTGGAAGTCAACCTGGATTAAGGGTGAAGTCAAGCTGAATTGCTGGTGAAGACAAGCTAGATTGAGGGTGTCATGAGCACTCATTATAAACTGCTAACTGAAGTTCGTAGTGCATCACTCTTCCAGTCACCTTTATCCGTCCTTGTGTTTTACAGTGTCCCTCGAATTCATTGGAACAAGTGTAATCATGTTTAGGACCGAATTGTTTTGGCATTCATATTGCCAGAAACGGTGTATCGTATGTGAGTTTGGCCCTACTCTTGTCACTCGCTTATGTTCCAGCCCATAGAGCAATTACATTATTTGCTAGCTTGGGTTAAAACTGGATCTTTTTGGCACGGAAGCAATAAAGGTATTTTCTTGATAATACATCGGCATTTAGAATACATACATAACCGTCTGGCATCAGTTATTTGACCTTACTTGTGTTTGAAGTTTTAGGTAACAAACATCGTCTACTGTATTGTGACAAGTTCTGTATCTCGCCATTCATATGCTTTACTGCCAGATATTTCTTTATGCAAGTGGATCACTAATTCGCCATCTGTTTGCCTTGCACTTAAAATACGATTTGTGGTTGACGGGCGGTACTCCCGTAACTTACCTCCATTATTTTGTATGTAACATAGTAATAATAATTAGAAATACCTCGTACAAACCTTAAATCCTTTGGAGACCGTGCATTTAGCTCGTATGCTCCCACAGCCTGGAACTCCCTCCCGACCTGCATCAGAACATCCCCTGACCTGACCACATTTAAAAGAAACTTAAAAACATACCTATTTAGGACAGCATTTAGTGGGTCCTTGTGATTCGTCCTCGATGTGCTTATGCGTGCTGACACTGTTCATGCTGCCACTAACCACATTTGCATGCTGACCCAGTGCATGTAACCCCTAACCATGTTATTCATTTTGTTTGTTTGTCAAGCATGATTTTACTTACTATTCTATTGCGTATCACTTTGCAGCAAATGTAAAGCGCCTAGAAAGAGATTAAGTTCTCTGAGGGCGCTTTATCAAGTGCAATATTATTATTATTATTATAGATTGCTTAGCACCAAGATACCTGAATCCCTCAGGACCTTATGCATGCTGGAAAGGAAGGATTTCAGTTATTAGTGTCAGTTGCCGAATCACACCACTTCTCGCCGACTTGCACTGGCTCTCGATCAAGTAGCACGTCTACTTTAAGGTTCTGTCA
The DNA here is from genome assembly GCA_009760855.2 of Cristatella mucedo. NCBI lineage: Eukaryota > Metazoa > Bryozoa > Phylactolaemata > Cristatellidae > Cristatella > Cristatella mucedo. The sequence goes on along the minus strand of WPIO01000003.1, from coordinate 10,314,239 downwards.
CTTTTAGGTTCCTTCTCTAGCTCCAGCCTACCTATCCAAACTACTCTTCCACCAGGGTAAGCATCGTACCACCTGCTTGTTCTGACTTGAATCGTTTAGCCATATTTTGTACGAACCTCAAAACCTTCGGAAACAGTGCCTTGAGTTCGTATGCTCCCAAAGCATGGAACTCAATACTGACGCATGGCACGTCTTCTGATTTTATCACATTTAAAAAGCTTAAAACCCACCTGCTTGTTACAGCATTTGGTGGGTCTTTGTGATTCGTCTTACTTGTGCATATGCATGCTTACACTATGCCTGCTGCTTGTGCATGTTACCACCAATTATTTGCTAATGCTTTCTATACAGTATCTGTAAAGTGCCTAGAAAGAGATTCAGTTCTCATAGGGCGCCATACAAGCATATTACTATTACCATGATTATTAAGTCTAATTTATTGAGAAATAGTCAAATCACACATCACTATCCTAAAACTGCTAATTTTCACGAAGGACAATCCTCTTAACTGCTCACAAACAAGCATTAGGCCATAATCCCTAAGGCAACTTAGAAGAGCATTATCCAATTCCTCGTAGGCAATTGTATATATAACTATATTTAAATATAATTGTAAAAACAATTCGTTTGTACAGCGATCCAAGGGGACTGATTCTCTATCCATGGGCTTCACATATGCTAAAGGGCTCCAACCCACGACCTTGGTACCAAAGGTGACAATAATAAAAATAGTACATTTGTATAGCATCCTCAGGGAACTGAAATCTCTTTCCAAGCACTTTACAAATTATGTAAAGAAACCTTGGCCAAACGATCAGTGGTAGCATTCACAAATGGCATCAAGCATGATAATGTAAGATGTGACATGAACAGGGTGAATAATAATAATAATGCACTTGATAAAGCGCCCTCAGAGAACTCAATCTCTTTCTAGACGCTTTGCATTTGCTGAACACTCAGATATGATAACAGCAGGTGCAGTTTCAATACACATAAGCACAACGGACGAATCATAAGGACCCACTAAATAATGTTGTAAACAGGTGTGCGTTAAGCTTCTTTTTTAATGTCACGACAGGGGATGTGGTCACGTGCGTCGGCAGTGAGCTCCATGCGTTGGGAGCATGTAATAATTAAAATTCATTAGACAAAGCACCCTCAGAGAACTCAAATCTCTTTCTAGGCGCTTTGCAATTGCTGCACAAGAAGACGATCGAATGGTTAGTGAAAGCATGGTCAAAAACCAACAAGAATAACATGGTTAGGGGTGACATGCACAGGGTCAGCATGCAAGTGTTGTTAGCGGCAGCATGCACTGTAACAGCAGGCATAAGCACATAAAAGTCGAATCACAGGAACCCGCTAAATGCTGTGATAAATAGGTGTTTAAATTTCTTTCTAAATGTGGTCAAGTCGGGATGTCGTTACGGAAGTCGGGAGTGAGTTCCAGGCTTTAGGAGCGTACGAACCAAAGGCTGGTTTGGTCTCGCGGTTTAAGGTGCTCACCCCGACCAAGGCCTGGTTGAGGTCGTGGGGCTCGAGCCCCGAGGCACATGTGAATCGCCTGAATAGAGATTGAGTTCTCTTGGGGCGCTATACAAATGAATCGCATAAAGGCACGGTCTCCAAAGAATTTGAGGTTTGTTCGAGGTTTTGCACCAGCTGTGAGCGCCTGTTTCCACAGGCCGGTACACCAGCAACGGTGAGTTACAGAAGTCAAGACTAGATACCGAGCTGGTTTGGTCCAGCGGTTAATGTGCTCGCCCCGACTGAGGTCGTGGGCTCAAGCCCCGGGGTGTAAGTGAAGCTCCTATATAGAGATTTAGGGCTCTATACAAATGAGTTATACATGTGTGTCACAATTGCATGGACCAACGTTTATGACCCTCTAAATATGGATTTTAACATTATTAGAGCCCTCCGGACATGAAATAATACCCCTTTAGTCACCATCACACTCGTATTACCAAATATATTAGACAAAATAAGAAAAAATGCTATGTTAGACGTTACAAACATCGTATTGTTATTATTGTACATTTACATTTGCACACACACAATTCTTACGCACAAACACCAAGCTATGAAAATAGTGCGTTTGGTGATCAAATGATTAAGATGAGATGTACAGCAAAGCAAAGAGGAGCAAGGTAACTGTTCCTCTGAAGGCCTGAGTTCAGTAGGAGAGTTTTCAGGTGGTGCAGTATCTTCAACGGGTGCGTCGTCGTCTTCTTCCGTATTCCATACGTAGTTTTTTAATTTTAATTGTAATGCATGGGTCTATAATTGACTCAGACAAACGAGCTCGCGCTGTATCATTTTCACTATTTCGATCAACTTTTTAATTAATATACAAGTATTTCAAAAAATCACGATAGAATGAAGCCGTCAATGTTGAATCGCGAAGTAGCGAGGGGCGACTGTATTAAGGATGTTAGTTATGCATGGCGGCAGCAGATCAATGCAACGTAGAAGCAGGACAGTGGGAATACGGTCCAAAGGACTAGTCGTCTTCTTTGATTGGGATATGAACTTCAGGACGAGGTCAGCAGTGACATCGAAGGGGCTCGTTCGCACTGTGGTGGTGCGAAGAAAAAATATATGATTCATTTGTATAGCGCCCCAAGAGAACTATATCACTATTCAGGCGCTTCACATGTGCCTCAGGGCTCGAGCCCACGACCTCAGCCAGACCTTAGTCGAGGCGAGCACCTTAAAGCTGGACCAACCCAGCTCGGCAAGAAGATGAACGTTGCCCCCAGAAGCAAGTTGTGGTACTGGTGACGGAGGCTGTATTTTATCATATGCAGGCACACAAGCGTGCGAGCGTACATAGGGATGTTGAAGCCATCGTGGAAGCAGTTCCGAAGCAAGGAGAGAAGAGAAAAAGGGAGAGAGAGGGGGGGAGGCTAGCGGGTCACGTGACCACAGCCGACCCGTTGCAATTAAATCCAGCTTAGTTAGCCAGTAGTGTCCAACTGCAGCCTAATGAGGCGGTACTCAGCGCCAGTTGGCCGGGTGGGGTGGTGTGAGTCCGGCTGGGGCAGAATGATGTTGTGGGCGTGGCCTCGCCCAAAACCTTGATTGTAGACGTTGAGGTGCTGCAAGGAATTGAGGGATAGCATTCCAGGGGGAATCTGATATCGTAGGGATGGACTCCGTGATCTTGTCTATCTTCTGGATAAAGAAGCTAGAGAAGCAGTTAGATCATCACACAGATCATTAGGCAAGGAGCTAACTTGGGAGCGGTGGATGAGATGGTTGATCGTCGACTTCAGTATTTTTGGATTGTGCATCTGTGATTCAGCAATATTTTTATAGACGCTAGACTTGGCCTTTGGTAGGATCGATTGGTACGATCTACAGTAGTCCTCGTATGCTTGTCGATAGACAGTCAGTGCTGATCTTTTGTGTGCTTTTTAACCTTGCGCTTACTAGACCTAGCTAGTTTAATGTCTGTGGTAAACCGTAGGCCGTCTGGGTGAGGGCGAACAATGCGCCTAGTCATAGCTGTAAACTCGTCGAGCATGTCAGCTAGTGTCGTGTTGTAGCAGTCTACCAATGATGACAGGTCGGTAGCAGTCTACCAACGTTGTAGCAGTCTACCAACGACGACGTATATGAGCTCTATAGCATAGTTTCCCAAGGTTTTGAGGTTCTTACTATACTAGCTATAGCTAAACATTTTGAGTCAGAACAGCGGGTGGCACGATGCTTGGTCTGGTGGGGAAGTAGTTTCGATGGGTAGGCTGGAGCCAGAGAATGAAGGAACCTAACAGTAAGGGATAGAACCTTGAAGTCGATACGCCGTTTGATTGGGAGTCAGTACAGGTCGGCGAGTAGCGGTGCGATGTATCAACTGCGACGCTCACGACAGACAAGCCAGGCTGCAGAGTTTTGCACCAGCTGTAAGCGCCTGATCGCACAGGCCGGCAGGTCAGCAAGCAGTGTGTTACAGAAGTCGAGGCGGGACGTCGCTCAAGCTTCATCTCGTGAAAGGTCACTTTGGAACAGGACACCTAGATTACGTGCAGAATCAACAGGAGTCATGCTGGCTGAGCCGATTTTCAGCGATATTCTCCCAGTTTGTGAGTCATGTTTGGATGTCCCATAACTACCAAGTAGTTCAGTAAGATGATCACATTGACCCCGATCGTTAGAAACGTTAGCCACAGGGTAAACCAGGGGTGGCTAGCACCCTGAACAACTTTCGAGCAGTTAGCCTGAATAGAGTAGACGATGACAGGCGAGCCGACGACGACCGGATGGGCGATGGTTACGCGAAAGCCTAATGTCACCCTCAAGTGGCAAGACCTCGCCCTCAAGGCTGATAGTTTACATAGCATCACTTCAGCAGACGTCTACCTGTAATTTTGGGCGAGCAGCTCCAAGGCGACTCACCATTGGATGAGCACACTTGCCTCCACTGTCAAGTCGGCTTACTTCCAGCTAAGAGCTTCACCCAAATCAGGGCCGGCTTAGACGAGAGTACGACGGCCAAACTAGTTCACGCGCTTTAAATATCAAGTCTAGATTATCACAATTCCGTACTTAACTACTCGGATGGTTGATCGTCAGCGGCGTACCTGTGACATCGCACCGCTTCCCTCTAAGCTTCGCTGGCTCAGTGGGCAGCATGGAAGCGACCTCACGATCCTACGTCCGGCATACAGGTCACTTTGGCAGCTAGCATGAGCCTAAACCTAACCTTGACCTCTTTGCCCCTCTAGAGTGCTCTCATCTGCTCCTCCGCTTGCACTACCTGCTCCTAGGCTTGCAGTCGTCAAGCCGTTATTTCCACTAGTTGGAAAGCTTCTGGCGATCGGGGCCTTCGGTTTGTGAATATCGCAAGTCTGAAAGTCGTGTACCTACAGGCCCTCTCAGATGATTGTTTGGTCTCGTTTATCGTTCGTGCGCCGCACAACGTTGTGCGTACTCGGTAAAGTTGAGTTTGTCCAGAAACGTAACTTAATAAGCAATGACTCTGTGAGGTATGACCTTTTGATCTGCACCCAGACCCTACCGACAGCCCTCACTGATGTAGTGATACCCTCACTGATGTAGTGAGCACGACACTTGGGAGCTCCCATGAGGAGCGGACTCCCATATATCCTGTCCGTGTACAGAGTCGTGGAGATTCGCTTCAACTTACGGAAAAAACTTCAAAAGGTGCTCTATTTTAAGCACAGGCTTGAACACCATTTCAAGATATCGGGGTCTGATGAAGAGCTAGTTAATTTCAAAGACTTCCTTCGAGTCTACATCCGTAAGCTTAAAAAAGCCAAGGCTTCTTTTTCACTTGAAAACAGAAGTCCTGCCAGTCAGACCCAAAACAGATTTATAAGACCGTAAATGATTGGCTGGCCAATTCCTAAAGGTCTCACTTCCCAGATAATAACGGCTCGGCCTTAATATTTTCAGCGTTCTCCACTGAAAAACTGTGCACATTCGTGCCTCCATAAAGCCCCCTCAGACTAAAGCAATTTCTGAATCGCAACCTTTGACCTTTCTTTTAAGATTTTTGGACATTTCTACGTGCGATGTGGCTACCTTAATAAGGTCTAGTAAAAAAGCTTGTCTCCTTAAGACCCTAAACCTTCATCTGGGTGGTCTTCACTTGCAGATAAACAGCCCAGCCGTAACCAAGATTTTTAATGCTTCTCTGGAAAAGGGTGTTGTACCCAAGTCCATCAAATCGCCTATCGTTAGACCGATACTTAAAAAGTCACAATTAGATACAGAGGTGCTTGCAAAATTATCGCCCAGTTTCCCTTCTTGGTCAGATTCTGAAAAAATTGTCCCTAAGAAGCTGGTTGCATACATTGAAATAAATGAAAAATTTCAGGAATGCTTCAATCGGTGTTCAAGCGGCAGCACTCCACTGAAACTGCTCTCCTCCGTGTAACCAACAACATCCTTTGCAGCAGTGATGCCGGGAATGCCAAGGCCCAAGCGCTTCTAGATCTATCGGTTGCCTTCGACACGTTTGGTCAGGTTTTATTTGAACAATCGGTCTGGCAGATGAGGCATTGGCGTGGTTTAAATCGTGCTTGTTCGGTCGTGTTCTACGTGCAGTGTGTGGCTCAGGTCTCATCCACCAGACGAGTCACCTGTGGAATCCCACAAGGATCCGTCCTCGATCCTTTTCTATTCTCCATGTATATGCCCAACCTCTGGGAAAAGTGGCTCAGGCCTGTGGAGTAGGATATCACTTTTATCCTGACGAAACTCTGATGTATGTCATTTAAACCATCGGAATCTGCTGCAGCAGTTGATACACCGAATGGTTGCTTTGCAGTCATTCGATCCTGGATGTTGGCAAATTCCCTTAACTAAACGATGATAAAAGCAGAACTGCTGCTTTTAGGACACCCGAAGTATGCGGCTGGACTAGAATGCATTGCTCTTCTAAGAGAGAGATGCTTTTGTGCGACCATCACAATGTGCTCGGAATTCGTTAAAAAGACTGCATCCACAGCTAGCCATCACGACCGATCCCAATCTAAGATTAGGAACTGTCTTCTACGGTGGCTTGCAAAGAATTTAGATAGCTCCTTAGTTCTATCTCGGCTAGATTATTGAGATTCCCTTTTGGTTGGGCTTCCGAAAAAAAAACGATTAGACCAATGCGTGTGGTGATGAATATGGCTGCAAAGCTAGTTTATGAATCCTAAGAGGTTTGACCATGCGTCTGCTTTGCCGAGAGCTTCAATGGCTGCCAGTTAATCAATAGATACACAGAGAACTTCTTACGCCGACCCACAAGGCCTACTGCGGCTTGGCTCCTTCATACCTAGCTGAACTGCTGCACCTGTTTTATTCTCGTCGTGGCCTCAAATCCTATTTAGACAATAGGTCTCAACCACCGACGGGGCAGTATTCTCCTTCGACGGTGCAAGCCAAACAGACTGCATTCTCGAATTGTGTCGCCAAGCAGGGTCAGCCGTCGACGTGTCAATGCTTCCCCGAGCCCTCGAAAATGCACTGGTTTATTCCCGGGGCACAGTGACTGGAGCCAGCCGAATACTGTCGCGGAATCGGTCTTCAGGCTCCGTGCAATCGGAAGGTTGACGCCTTTCAGCATCTACTCCAACTCAGCTAAATTAATGTGAGCTGAGTCATCAGCCTTTCGAAGCCACGACGCATCCTCTACAACGTTATCGCCAATCTCTAGACATACCCCCATGGCAATGCTACTCAAGTCTCACCAAAGCGTCCCAGCGGTCGTTGGTGATACTGCCCAGACGCCAGTAACCGGGTCTCCGGACAGCGGCGATATACTTCCTCCACCATCTCTAAGATGGTGGAGGAAGTAGATGGTGGATAGTAGATGGTGGAGGAAGAGCTCTGACCGGCGAATCACAACCTTCTCGCTGATGTAGCAGCTACATGCAATCAGCCTTCGACTGGGTAGTGTCTAACTAATTGTCCGCACCACGAAAAACGCCGCAGCGCAGCACTTCGCGATCCCCATGCTTACTCGTTTTTTTTGGCGCTCGCTCCAACCCGAGGCCGCTACACGCCCGCCCGCCTTGCCGCATCGAAAGCACACGATTCCCCTACTTTTCTGCAATCGGTGCGTGCAGTTCCTGGCAACGTGCACCGGCTGGTTACATAATAAGCAGACGAAACGGCGGGACGGAACGCGAGACTCTCTTATCATGCTTCTCGTCGTTCGTACAGCACCCACGTTCTCAGCAGCAACAAAGCGTCGGCCCACTTAACGACCGTGGGAAGAGTCCTCGTGATAGGCTGCACGCTGCCTTCATCTTGAGTTTTGACTCGATCTGGCAGCCGGCGATCAATGCACACATTTGCCACTCTTCGAAACCGGTGGCATCAACATTAGCTGTAGGCGACACCAGCGCTGCTATCAACCACTTAAGGTCGGCCAAGTATTCGTCGATCAAAACTGCCTGTGTAAAAGCTCGTCGTACGCACAGAAGTGATCTTGTTAAAACGCTGCCGTCAGTTTATTCTTTGCCGTGCTATATTTCTTGTCTTCCTCACTCAGTCCTTTATAGACCGCAAAAGCGCCTCCAGTCACAGGCTAAGTCGGTGACGTTCTGAATCTCTGCCACACGCTCAGATTCCACAATCCGCGCCGCAAAGTATTCCTTTCCATCAAACTGGGTGTCGACGTCGTTGGTCTTTATCGTCGTCATTATGATTAACGACAGAAGGCCGGAATAGCTTCAAGTGTCAAAATCCTTTATTCACAAGTAACACTCCCTGCGAGAGAACTCCCAACTGCTCCGCCGTGCGTTCACTTCCCGCTGCCCCTCTCCTCCCTATCCGTCGCAACTCTCTGCACCCGAGGTCAGGCAGCTATAATTACACGACGCAGCAGCAGCTCCTCTTTGGCACACCCAACTTATAAGCAGCAGAGGAGAGCCGGTCATTGCAACGGCCACAACAACCAAGCCGGCAGCTGCCAAATCTGACGCAACCCGCTAATTATAAACTATACTGAGCTTTTAAATATATTTAGTCCTTGATGTGGGACAGGTACTTAATGGAAAACAAAACAATGACTACGACAAGCCACCAGTGCTCATCTGCAAGTAGGCTCTCAATCGACAGTGCAGCAGTGAGACGTCCGTCGTGTGTTCTTAATACTTCCATATTTTCTCTATCTCCCAACCCTAGTTCCGGAGATAGCTTCAGCAGCCAGATACAACTTGTTCATTCTCCTAAATAGCTAGCTAGCTAAACCACACTAGCTTGCAACATGGCTAATTCTGGCCTGGCAGAACTACCGAAAAGGATACATTATTTTGGCCACGACTCTCATCGCTTGGTCTTGACATCCATTCATTTCAGCCTCATCTGTAAGTCAGCAGCCTAGCTGTTTTTTTTTAAACTAGTGCCGAGTCTTATCCTCATTGTACCTTGGCTCATACTGCAGAGCAAACCGATTAGCTGTAGCTGAAGATGCTTGAGCTCGAGGCTAAGGAACTTAGCTTCCACTCTTATCTTCTTGATTGAAAAGCAGAGCTATTCTTTTTTCGGCCAACTAATAACTTTGTCCGACTACCCTTGGCTGCTTAGTATTTGCTAGGTCATTGCTGTTATAAAATATACCGTCTTCCCACCTTTTCTTTGAGGCACAATTCACACACATTACTGGCAGTCACAGGATTTCGGCACCCACACGCCATTCTGTTTATTTTCCATAAAAGCTTGCTGAGCTACGGCCCAAGTTGTACAACTACTAAAATAGAAATATTAAGTAACACTGTTACAATGCACCGTGCTCACACGATCATCGGTGGTGAATGAACTAACACAGGAAGCATATGTCAACACGTGACGTAGGTGTCAGGATGCAGCCGGCGTTTTTAGCTTTGCACTGCATCCGTCATTGAGTCGCAGAAGACTATATTTCCAGTGTTTGTTCACGGTGAGATCAACCTGTCAAAAGATCACCATTGTTAGAAGCTGGTAACCTCGCCCACAAAGAATGTTTGAAATACACAACTGCAGAACACTGTTTTATCAAGGTAGACATGTTTACACAATGTCTTATGCATGTAGTTCAGTACGCAGCAGGGTCGGTTAGCAATGCTGTCAGCAGACAGCCACAACTAGCACAAAACAAAAGATTGCTACTGTCCACATTACAATGCACATTCAATCAAAACGCACATACCAAGCATAATCTGTTTGACAAGCACGTTTTCAAACCATCCACAAGAAATCGGTCGTGAGGCATCGCTCACTTCTGCTGAAAAAGACCCCGAGTAGCTTACGTACACATCTACCAGTGCGATCGGCTTCGGAATCAATACTACTGCAGCACTTTCTGCCTAATGCATCAACCATCCAACTGTAGGCCGAAGAAACCAACAGGACAGGCTAAAGCAACCGAATCTGCATGTCCAAAATATTACTGCTTAGCTCGGTTGTTGAGAAGAAACATAGCAACAGTGATTTAAAGTAAGACTAAAATTGCTGTGCAAAACGATGGCTGCTGACCAAATTGGGCTGAAGCTTCTTGATAAGCTCCATGACATCAATAATTCGTTCTCACAATACATGTGTGCAACGTCTTCACAGAGGCCAATGCACTCCTCGATTACAAAGTTGTGGTCATATATAGTGCAATCTTGGCACCATTTCAGAAAGACCGATGACAAATTGTTCTCTGACCCTTCCGGTCTCCCTTCAGCAGTAGAAAAATGAATTATAATTTCGTGGCTCAAATCAATGCCACATACTTTTGATTATCAATTCGTCCACATCACAATTCATACTGAAATATGCATTAAAACTAGATCCACGATTTAATTCACAAGCTTATACCAAACCCAATGCTCTATGCAAGTTTCGATCTGCACAGCAGTGATCGTCACAGCAAGATAACTGCCGAATTTATACACAAAACCGAGAGAGACAGCAGTTAACTAAATAGCAAGGCAGGTGAGTGGTTGACACAATGGTCAAATGGAAGGAATGCAGAACAGAAAGAGCCGAGTCCTTTCACCAAGCTATTAGCCAAGATAACTTGGGACGTTTTTACTAAATAGAGGACTGGTACAGTGAATCACGACTGTAAAAGACAAACAACTATTACCTTGCATCGATGAAACCCAGTTTGCAAGCCTTTACTTAACGTGACTCATGACCTCTCCGACAAACACAGAAGGCTCAGGAAACTTGAGCTTTCTTGGCGGACCTTTCTTTATACCAGACCATATCAAGATCCCTAAAGCACAATGAGGTACGAGAATGTTTCTGCTCGAATATCAAAATAAACTTTTGTGACTATGACGCCGCACGACATTAAATTAGCAACAGACTGTCTGTAAGCTATTCAGCTCACTCCCGCTGCCATTCTACTAACAAACCTGGACCTCCGTCGATAGAAAGCGTGCACTCGAAGCTCTGTCTGCGTGGTGCAACAGCGTTATAGGACACATCGACTGGGCCGATTGCTTCTTCAACTGCAGCGGCCAGCTGGTGCGCTTTGGTCCCATACACACGTCAGGATTTGCTGTAAAGACATGATCAAGAAATCACGATTTTTCGCAGCTGCTCCGAAACTTGCATACTCACTATATTCTGAAAGCAGGCTCTATATATGACAACGGCTTGGCGTAAACTGTGACTGTGGACTGATGGCACAAGTCAATGCTGCCAAGACCGAATGCCGTGCTGGCTTAGCCGAGTAGTAAAGGTGCTTGCCTAGACCCAGATCAAGGTTAATGTCATTGATGACCAAGGTCGTGAGGTCGAGCTTCATGGCACATGTGTGAAGCGCCTAAATAGATACAAGGTTTGCTTAAGGCGTTTTACAAATGCATTATATGTATTTATATTTAGTGCTGGCATCACAGACCAACATGGATTTTGTATGTGCTTATATCCATGCTAGAACGTGGGGCTGGCTACATGTAGCGCCTCAGTTCTACTTCTGCCTTCTGAATACTTTAAAATGCCATCACGAATGAATAGTAAAATTATTTTTTAATCTACACTTTTCTTCGTTTTTAGAAATTCCCGTACAGTAACATAACAGATATACTTAGTTGCTTTGAGCGTAGATATGCATGCTAACTTGCATACTTGCCCAGGCCTAAAAATGTAACTGCCTAATTTATTAGTCTTGCTATTTACGGTCAAACCACGGGCTCTCGAGCATTCCAGAGCAGCCTTTATCAGCACTACGCGTTATTACAGTTAGCTGCGAAGGCCCATATACAGTGCCCATACATAAGCTGCTGCTTCAGATCGACTGATTCGGCTAGCTAAAGCAATATACTATTGCGCGAATGTTAACAAAACAGCCATCTATATTTCTGTGCGTCGAAATGGGTGCTCCGCCATGTAGCCATCTCCGAATTAGTGCCATCAGTCGTCGCACATTGGAGTCCACAGCAGTGCAAAGCTGACGGTTTACAACCGTAACAATATCTTTTGTGTTATTAAAGCAGCTGTCAAAAATCTCGCTGACTTCAAACTATCCCATAGAAGCTGGAGAAACGTATAAGTAAAGCAAAAACGAGTCTATCGAGAACCACGTGGAGGCTGCTCAGTTAGGAGCCGGCCAGGACCCCTTAGGCACTTACCAGTGCTCAAAAGCAAGCCGCACGTGAGAAGACGCCTTTAACTTTTTCTCTACTCGAAAATCTTCAGACAGCTCATCTACAGATTTCTTACTATTGGACGTAGCATCACCGCCGGCTGCATTCGCCAGCGGAGCACGCGGCCTTTTCGCTGGCGCCATAACACACGACTACCTGAAGGTGACCTGATTCCCAACGTGACCAGCAGGTGGAGAAAAATCCACCGGCTTCTTCGGAATCGTGGTTACCACGTGACTTTGTCTAACGGCCCTGCCGGGCCTGCGTCTGCGTGGTTTCTGCGACACTGTTTATGCTCCGCTGTCAATGCACGAAACTGCATGGATCAGTTCCGAAAGGAGGCTACCGCAGAAGGATGCCCCTACTATATCAAGTAAGGCTGACAGTTGCGGGCGTTTAGAGGATTGCTGAAACGCTTTAACATATGGGTTTCGCTTAGGTACGCCTATACGCCTATGTACCCCCCTTCCCCGGCTCCGCTTAGTTGCTGCTCACTTTTTGTGTGTCTGGAAAACCGTTACTCCTAGTTTCGTACTTAAGCTATCAGAAAAAAGAAAACTCTTTCCAGCTGTGGAGGTTTCGAGGCTGCGACTGCTTTAACTATACAAGCTAAATGTAAATGCCCGGCCCCAGCCGTCCAGTTCACAAGGAGAAGGCGTGTCTGTTGGCCGAGGACCTGTCTGCCAAAGGCATACGCAGGACGCTATCGAGCTGGCCAGCGAGAACAGAGCTCGCCACCTTCGACGGCTGCCTAGAAGGCATGCTATCGTCGCTCCGTATGTAAATTGACCATGAATAGACCTTGCCGTTAATCTTGCTCTTCGTTGCAAGCTGTATTCGGCTTGGTTCCGGCTCGCTGCCCAAACACCTAACCTACTCCTACTTCGCTCTGGATGCATTGTAGCTCTGTGCCACATCAGAGGCTATGTAGCGCCTGGGGCTGTGCCCCGTATGGTTTGGAGGGGGATATGTTTGGATGGTCTTTTGAATCAATGATCCTCGGGAGCATTGAGCTAGGCTTCGAGCGTGTGCTCAGCTCTATGGTCGCATGTAGCGACCATAGAGTATCTCGATTGTCTCGGCTGTGCTTGCATGCTTGCAAGCACAGATTCGTTTATGCATGTTTTCTGCCCCCCCCCATACTCATGGCGATCGTGCTTCCTTTGCAGCAAATGTAAAGTGCCTAAAAGGAGATTGAGTTCTCTGAGGGCGCTATATCAAATACATTAATATTATTGTTATTGTTGTTATTATTATGGTGGAATGACAGGATATTCAGACAGGCCATTGAAATGAGAGTGATCTTTGTAGTCGGTCAACCGGCAAAGCACAGTGGGAGCATCCGTTCGTCAGTGTCTGCTTTAAAGATCTTGGTACGTAGCCAGCGTTTATGGCCGTGTTCAAATAGTTGTTCCATCAATCTATCATCAGCTGCTGTAATTGCCACCAAGGCCATGCTTGTTTATCACGTTTAGTTTATTCATGACCACGTCAGATTCGTATTCCGGCAGATATAAGATAAAGCATCACTGAGACTGGGAGATTGCACATACTGCTGCATTGCAGCTTCTGATGTTGAGCATTCGTTGCTGTGACACATGCAAGGGGAAGTGATTACTCGGCTTTACTTTCCCATTCTCGTTAATATTACCTTTTTGTCCATCTGCATGCCTATTCATAGATACCATAGACAGTTCAATTGTGCATCGCTGTAACTGTCTTTGGCCTCAGGTATGTTCTGACTGATAGCTCACCAACAGTATGGGCAGTTGAAACCGGTCTTTTAATGGTTGCAAGCACTTTGCTACACTCGTAGAGACGAGGAAAAGGATCTCAAAGTCTTTTGAAAGAATGTCCATTTAAATGTAATAAGGTGCGGTCTTGTTAGCATATCGTGAATATTGTAACTTATACCACTTGACTTATGCCTGCACTGGCTCTCACCAAGCAGTTCTGTCCATGTTAACATCTACTCACTCACTCTTTGGTCCCATGTGTCACTTGCTCTGGCTTACATATCTTAACCACTAACTCGTCACGCTTCATCTCACAATACCATCTCATCGAACTCAGGCTGTTTGGCTGTGTTTGTAACCAACCTGAAATCTGGTGCTCCCGGCTGCCTTCTTTAGTTCTTCACCTAGAGCATCCACTCTCTACCCACAGACATCATGAGATCTCCTGACTTGACATTTAAAGCAAAGCTAAAAACTCATGCATTCTTTTCAGCATTTGCTTCGTCTATGTGAACCATCCTTACATATGAAAATAAAGTCTTTTGTATAGAATTTTTAGAGAACCAAATCTTTATCCAAGCATATTGTATAATTCCGACGGAAGAAAAACAATAGCCAAGAGTTAATGACAAGCAAGGTATCATGTTTAGACGAGCATGCACACAAGTGGCATACTTAGACAAGTATGCAAAAGCACACATGATACTCAACGCAGCTGGTTCGTATGACTCTGGTTAGTAATATGCATCGAATCGGGCACAGGTAAGTACAAATTGTTTGCAAGAAAATAAAGACAAGTTTACTGGTACACGGGAAAGCTGAGTAGAACAGTTAATCTTGAATGCGATGTAAACGATACAAAGTCAATGTAGGTGGTAGCAGAACCTGGAAGTGAGTTCCAGCCTTTTGGTGCTTATGAACTGAAGACTTGATCATAAAAATGTCTGAGAAATTAGCAAGACAACTAGAAGCCGAGAAGCAAGTGGTGTTAATGCACACTAGATGTGAAGGAATTTGGATAGGTAGGCTGGTGCAAGCAAGTGAAGCTACCTGTAAACCACAGAGGATCGTGAAGTCAATTCGATGCTTGATAGGAAGCCAGTGAAGCTCAGACAAGTGGTGTGCTTTGCAGAGCTATGCCGTAGACCTCAGACCAGTAGAGCCGCGTAGTGGCACCAGATGAAGCTGATTAAGAGAACAGGCTAGGATTCCTAAACAAAGAAAATTGCAATAATCTAGATGCCATTGCACAAGTGCATGAACTAGTTTGACAATTCTACTTTTGTCGAATCAGGCCCAGATTTTGGCCATGTTCCTCTGGTGAAAGGTCTCCTTAACCGGTGAGGCAATATGGTCATCAAGTTACAAATCATTTGGAACAGTATCTACAGATTACTGGCAGACATGACTGCAATGATGCTAGATTAACCAATCTTGATGATGAAATCATCCAACTTGAGGGTGGCAGTAGCCTCGCCCATAACATTTATGTTGGTCTTACCGTCTTTAAGTGAAAAGGAAGCTAGTGGCCATGCAAATGGGAATGTCGTCGAAGCTGCAAGAGAATTGTGAGTCGTGTGCTTAGCAAGGCTTAGAGGGCCAAAGGATAAGTAGAGTTAAATGTCAAAGGTATAAAAATGGAGACCGAACCCTGACGTACCTCATACTTTGGGGGCTTTCCTGCATCCCATTAACGTCTAGACTCGGACATATCTCACTGAGATTGGACTTAACCCAAATTAGCATTGTGTTATTGATACCTAGGTATATCGAGTGACACTCCAAAAGCATCTGGCGGTCAATCGTGTCAATGATTGCCGAGAGATCTAAGAGAACTAGCAGAGAGGCTCTATCCTGGTCAGCACTACTCTCATGGTCACTGTAAATTCACAGCAGAGCAGTTTCTAGGGAACGGTTGTCTCTAAATCCGAATTGAAACTTGATAGCAAGATCTTATGAACTAATGTAATCTATTAGCTGCTAGGCCACTCGTTCTTGGATAACAATGGCAAAAGGGAGGCTGAATGAAAGTTTTCTCACGATCAAGGGTAGAGTTGGCGTTTTTAATGAGTCGACTGATTATAACAATTTTATAAATGGGCAAAGGACTTCACCTGTAATCAGGACATATTTGCAATATTTCTTGTGTGGATAGCAAAAGGTGTACATCTCATAAGGAGAACCGTTGGTACTAGCAGTCTAGAAGACACATTTAGCAGCGCTTTCAGCAGTGACAGGCATGAAAGAAGAGAGAGAAAAAAAAAGAGCAGGGTAATATGGAGTTACAGTCCAGCAGAAACGGCAGGGAGATGTGGCGTCCACAATTCATTCTGTCTTGCCTACGAGGAATTGGATAATGCTCTTCTAAGTCGCCTTAGGGATCACTGGGCTAATGCTTGTTTGTGAGCAGTTAAGAGGATTGTCCATAGTGGAAATTAGCAATTTTAGTTAGTGATGTGTGATTTGACTATTTCTCAATAAATTCGAGTTAATAATAATCATGATAATAGTAATATGCTTGTATAGTGCCCTAAGAGGAGTTAATCTCTTTCTAGGCCCTTTACAGATGTTGTAAAGAAATTATGACTAAATGATTAGTGGTAACATTCGAAATGCCACCAGAATAACATTATTAGACGTGGCATGCACTGGTTCAACATATAGGTATGGTTAGTAGAAGAAGGCACAGTGTCAGCATGCATAAGCACACCACAGACCAATCACACGGACCCACTAAATACTGTAATAAATAGGTGTTTTAAGCTTCTTTTGAAATGTGGTCATGTAAGGAAATGTCGAGATGTCAGTTGGTGGTGAGCTCCAGGCTTTGGGACCATATGAACTAGAGGCATGGTCTCCAAAGGTTTTGAGGTTCTTACTAGGTATGGCCAAACGATTTGAGTCGATCAGCAGATGGTACGATGCTTGTCTTGGTGGTGGAGTAGTTCTGATAGGTAGGCTGGAGCCAAAGAATGGAGGGACCTAAAAGTAAGTGACAGAACCTTTAATTCGATACGTTGCTTGACTGGGAGCCAGTGCAGTTCGGCGAGAAGTGGTGTGATGTGGCAGCTGCGACGCTCACCAGACAAGCCTAAATCTAGGGTTTTGCACCAGCTGTAAGCGCCTGAGTGCACAGGCCGGTAGACCAGTAAGCAGTGAGTTACAGAAGTCGAGATGGGATGTCACAAATGCACAGACCAATTTAGATGTGGTATCCCTTCTTAGCAAGCCCGAATTTTAGCAATGTTTTGTAGGTGAAAGCAGGCAGACGACTGTGGAGCTGATGTGGTTATCTAGTGAAAGGTCACTTTAGAACAAGACACCTAGCCTACGTGCAGATTCAAAAGGAGATATGCTGGCAGAGCAGATTTTGAGCGTTAATCTTTCCAATTTCGAAGTTACACGTGGTTTGCCTATAACTAGTAAGTTTGTTTTGTCGTCATTTAATTTGAGAAAGTTTGCTGCCATACATGTGCGGATGTCAGCAATACTTGCAGTAAGGGTGTGTAGAAAATTCGACGTGCTGGAGGGCTGGGAGGGATCAAAGCAAAGGTTATCTGCATAGAAGTGAAAGCCTAGATTGTGCTTGGCGTTCACATCGGCAAGAGGGAGAGCATAAACTGTGAAATGAAGCTGACCGAGCACAGAGCCCTGAGGTACCACGTACTTCAGTGTTTTTCGGATGACCTTTCACATCAATACTCTGGAGTCTCCCACTGAGATAGGACTTAGTTTTAGCTAAAACGGATTGAAGGGGTGTGCAATAGTCCTTAAATGCCAAGCAGTGAGCAGTGAATTCCGACTGCTTGGCAGCCTTTCAAGCTAGTGTCTATATTCCTTGTTGTGTTCAGAGTAACTGTAAGCTAACGGGCAACTGGGTGGGGAAAACCCGTCATTAAGACAGAGGTACAAAGTGCAAACACATCTTGGACGTTGGCTAGCAACATGTTGTAGCATTCCATCAAGAAGGAAAGGTCGGTAGAAAGGTCAAGTAGCAAGGTAGAGAATGCAAGTCTTCTGCTGGGACTGCATCGATGTCAAGAGATTTAAGATTTTTTGTCTCACATGTAATTTTGGATGCCGAAATAAAAACACTTTCTAGGGAGAATGAAATCCGCACATGACCAGATTTGCAGATAGGGGTGGCAAAGGGACAAATACTACTTTTTTTTCCTGTACACCAATCTATATCCATTCTTGTACAATAATCTATGTTTATTCATGCATTCATATACACAAATTTACATTTATTCGTGTATAAAAAATCTGCATTTATTCAAACACAGTCATGTCATTTTCTGATACATCGTCATAAATCTCCTAAGCCCAAACTACGGCCTGAATTTCTTGCACATCCTTTTTCTTGTAGAACCACTGACCCCAACCTCTCAAGTCCAGAAACAGATCTCTCCCTCAATGAGCACTTCTTGTGCCATGTAGCCTTCGTAGTGCATTGGCACACAGTGGCCAGTGATTTTTATCCTATAATTCTTTACCCAATTCACGAAGTCTTACAGGCTAGATTTCACTAAGTTACCATGCTGATTTCTTTCCATTTTAATTTTAATGTAGTCATTTATTTCGATGTGCAAATGGCCATTGAAACACTTGTTTATTGCAATATCAAGAGTCTGGAGATAGGCAGGCAATGCTGTAGGAATCATTATTTGATCAATAACTTTTGCTGCAAGGAAGTTCTTCATGTCATTAGCTCGGTGATTGCTGACTGAATCCTAGACTAGGAGACCTCTTTGGCTACCTCAAAAAAGTGTCTTTGCATCTTTATGCAAATGCCTGGGGAGATAATCCTGATTGCTCACATGCCCCCCTTAACTGTGGCTTATTTTTGGGGTAGGGCATATATTATGAGCATCCTGAAAAATCATTAGAGGGCTTTTTTCCAGTTAGGTCTTATTTTCCGGGAAATATGGCACGGTGTAATCGCTAGGGAAATTTTAGTCAAACGTGTGGCATTGAACATGTTTAGGGGCTTTAAGAAAGAAAGGTCGATATATTATTTGCTATGAACATTAGGATGCTGTAAAGCCCATGCCAATGCGACTCGTTCGTAGGTGGACTTCCAAGTAAGTCCTTATATTATCACGAGATAATGTGAACATAGAGGCAGAAAAGCTCAGACAGTGCAATCATGTCGGAGCACATCGGATCAGATAGGCAATGAAAATGGATATTGAAATTACTCTCAATGTGAAGAGGTTGAATCATAGTGCAAAGAACTGAGAGAAACCCAGAAAAGTGAGAGATTGAGCTGGGATTGCTACCTGAATGGGCGATAAATTACCACTGCCATTCCCACCTGGAACTCACCACTAGCTGGAGTGAGAACTCGAGATTTAAAAAATTGTCTAGCATGAGCCGAGAAAGGTTTGAAATTGAAAGAGGTTTGTTTAGACAATAGCTACACTGCCACCCGGTTGTAATTATCTTGGAGTATATATACATTTTAATCTTTTGGGTTAGAATTGGATATTGCCGAGCAACTCATCGACTTATGCCAGGTCTCAGAGACGGGTCGGCAAACATGTAAGGAGTATCGTCATGCATCAGGCTGCTAACAAATAAGGGTTTATTTACCTTGCTAAGCTGAGCAGAAGCATGAACTAGACGTACAGTAGCACGACATTACCGAGCACGAAACGACAACAATCATGCACGGTCGTACTGGATCGTGTGAGAACCAACAGCCAGACAGGCAATGAAGGAACCTCTTGCGAAGAAGACACTACAGCAGGGGGTAAGCAATTACATATCCATACACATGCAATTTCTTTGAATTTAGGGACACAGGACTCGTAAGGTTTACAAAACAGGTCATTGGCTGGATCGTTTGCTTTATTTGTTGCTCATATAGCTTAGATTTCGCGATCCTTAGAACAACAGCATCTAACGCAGTGGGCTAGGCTCAAGTAGTGAATATGCTATGCATGGTTATTATCTGTACTAAGCTGATGTGCTTCCTTTCCAGCCTATTTTGTAGTAACCTTGCAAGAGACTTGGTTCTCCTATGGCACCGAATAATGCATTCTTTTTATTCTTACTATTATTCCTATTTTTTCCTATTTTGTAAAGTAGGTCGTTTGTGACTTCTTGACAATTTTCCTGCTGGCTTGTCATTCTCTGCCTCTGTTTATATCCTGAATTCACACTTTCAGTTTTCAACCAGCACTTTGTCCTACAAAAATTAGAGGTCAAAACTTTCTTAAAGACCTCCGACCCTGCCTCGTCCTCCACCCATCTACCCAACTGAATAGCCTCTTGTAAAACCAAATAAAGATCGTAACTGTAATTGCAGTTTAAATAAACCCTAAAGCTGCATGTATACATCTTCACTTTCTTATGACCACCTGTCTGACTATAACAAGATGGTCAAAGGGCTTTGATCATCAAACAACTAATAACCTCAGAAGAAGTTTGGCATACAACTTTATTTAGAAAGTCCTTAAATAACATTTGCTTCTTGAAGTGTCTATTTTTATTTGTTTTTGTTCCCTCACTCAAATGCTTTCTCTCTCGTTCTCCCCCTCTCTGTCTGTCTGTCTGTCTCTCTCTCTCTCACTCTCTCTCTCTCTCTCTCTCTCTGTCTCTCTGTCTGTCTCTGTCTCTCTGTCTTCTCTCTGTCTCTGTCTCTCTCTGTCTTCTCTGTCTCTCTCTGTCTCTCTGTCTCTGTCTCTCTCTGTCTCTGTCTCTGTCTCTCTCTCTCTCTCTCTCTCATCCCTCTCCTCTCCTACTCTGCCTCACTCTTTTTTTTCTCTTGCCTTATCTTCGCTCATGCATGCACACATGCACACAGAAGCTAAGTATGCACCCGCGCTCGAGTATTGACCGGAAGTGCATGTGTATCAACATGCTTACATGCTAATGCATACGTATGTATGTGCATTTATGCTCATTATTTCAGTCCATTGCCATGTTCTCATGGAATTTCACTTGTAATGGTTGGTGGCAGCTTTGTTGACGGATGCAAATAGAATGCCTATACCACATGACATTGCATCAAGCATGTGGAGCATTGCGTCTGCACCTGGCCATTAAAAAGAAGCTAAAAATTTTCTTGTAGTGGTCTGTGTGTGAGGCCACTTTCAGCATTCCAAATTTTTAGTCCATTACCACTAGTACAACAACGGAAGTGTGGTTCTGAAGCTTGAATTAGTGCAAGTAACAATGTCAAACTGTGTGTGCCATGTTTTGAATCTCGAGTCGTGCTCTACCAAATAATTTGTTCTTTTTTCAGAGGTGTACAATAAGGTCAACAACGATTCTTTCCGAGTCGCCCTAAAAGTCGATCATTTGAGAAAGCATTTCGGAAGTAAGTAAGGTCTCGTCGTGTGACTAGAAATAACCGTGCCGTGGCAATCAGGATGTACAACAGTAATTGGCCGCAGAGCAAGCACTGGTCTCTGTGCAAATAAGCCTTGAGGACTTCTACTGCGTTTGCAGTATCCATGATTCTTGACCGTTAGAGGAACAGTTCATACTTGTTTCGCAAAGGTAGCCTGCATTGGCATATTGAAACACGCCCGGGATTAGGTTATGAGGTTTGAAAGCATTTAGCTAGTGGCTCTGCTTGAGTGGTTGAGTTACGACCTAGTAGCCAGTGGCAGTTTGTCACAGCCTGCTTACCCGAAGTCCGAACAGCTGTTGCTTCCCTGCCATTGTTCTGTCTGCTGACCTTGAGCTGTACAGACAGCTGTGAGAAACAGCCTGGTAGGACAGGTTGTGCTTTGGGTGGGTTTCGGTTGGTTGGCATCTGGATTGGTTTGCAGTTACCCGAGGACCGTTCGTAATTCTGCCTTTGGAGGTCCTTTTCCTCATCCTTTGATGCTTCTTGCATGCGAGACCGGCAATGAGTGTGAGTAACAGCACCTCTGAGGGCCTCTGAGTGCCTTCGTGGTCTCTAGATGCAATGCATACTTTATTTTATTCTGTAAGTGGAGGTAATGTAATTAATGAGCAACGTTCGATGCCTAGTTGTCTCATGCTTACGTTTTGGTTCACTGTCTTAAATCTGAATACATACTCATAATCCAAAAATCCTCACATTTGGAGACTTGCTCTAAAATTGCAGCTTTTAGCTAACTAGAGGCTACCGAAATTATACTAAAAGATTGGATTTGTCGGTTGCAGTATTATTATGGGCAAATGGTGTCTGCCATCAATTTGGTCTTCTTGCAATCTGACAAAAAGATGAAACGAAACAGCCTGTTCTGGCAGCTTCTGGGGTCAGTTCTGGCTGTTGACACAGTCAGAGCTTTGTGGAAGATAATTCTTCATAGCATCATCCGCCAGTGCATGCCAGGAATTGTAGTCCAGTGAAAGCCGTTTTTTAAGATTGGCCAAGACTCTCCTTCAGAAACTGATGAGGTTTGATGTTTCACTTTGCCTGTAATCTGTGGATCAGAATTTTTTGACGGTAAGGAAAACACATATGACCTGGATAGGAACCACAATCATGCCACAGGTTTTTGTTAGATTGGGAATCATACTAACCTTATGAGACTGTTACCCAAGGCGGGCATGGTCGGTGCACTACCGAAATATTAATAATTAAAACCGTTATTCATAATCTTTAGCCATAAATTTGAGTATTCATAGTTTAGTTTGGTTTTGGATCATAATACACAGTTGCTTTATCATGGGGTGTCCAAATAACTCTAAGCTGAGGCTGTGTTTCCCATGTCTTAGCTTTTATGGTAGCATATCGGCCTTTGTGTTATGAATGTCTTCTGAGAGTGTGTTATAAATGTCTTCTGAGAGTAGTAAGTCAGTCGGTGCTTTCTGCCCGACTTTATAGTTCTTGTAAATATTTTCTAGGTCTACATAGGGTAAGCAGAAATGGAGGAACTGTTTTTAAAGTTTCATTTGATCCTAGTTCATTAGAAATTGCAGTGGGAAGATATTTTAGTCATTCCGGTTGTCAATATCAATTGTGCTTCCTTTGCAGCAATGTAAAGTGCCAAGAAAGAGATTGAGTTTTCCATAAAGGTGGTATATTAAGTGCATTATTATTATTAGTATTATCATTATTAATACCTTTCAGTAACTTTTCTCATTTTGAGCCACATTTCGTCCTCGGCTTTGCATGTGCAAAATGAAACGTTTCAAATTTCTTCAGTTGCTGAAGAAGAGCCTTGGCCAACAATACCAATCATCAAAATGACTTTATCCGAAGTTCCATCCCTGTCATGTTAAACGAACCATTGCATAGAGTGGAATAATGGTTCGACGAAGAATTATCTTCTAACGACAAAAACCGAGTCAAAAGCCGGAATGGCTTCAGAAGTTGCTAGAACAGGCTGTTTTTTAATGCTTTTGACTCCTTGCCGGCCTCTGATATTATTGCCTTGCGATACGAAATTTATTTTGTGGCATCATTTTTATTACTTATAGTTTGCTAAACACTGGAATTTTTAATTTTGTAGCAAATCTCAAGGTATGAAGATTTGATTTTGACAAGATGTATGTACACTAGCAGCCATAAGTTAAGCTGCACCCTAGAAAATAATAATCTCAGTTTTTTTTTAATCAAAAGGTAACTGAATGTGCCCATCGATGCCCATGGGCACGTAGTAGGGGAGAACTGTTTCTCAAATTATAACCAAGATGAACAGGCTTTGAAGGCCTTGATCCACGAAAGCCTCACATATATTTTGCTATTTTGCCGTCAAACTGATATTGAGCCGAGTTTATACACCATTGAGAAAGCAGGCGATATCCTTGATCATTGATTGCTATATGTGGTGCCAAATTTATGAAAAACAACCAAAATAATCAATGCTGGCTGAATTTTGAGACTGATTTCAATGAGCTACCGTAAGCAGTAACCCTTTTTTCACTTTCTTTGGGTATATTCTAGACATGAGGGTGTGTCTAATGCTATGTAAAATAACAATTTGACTAGACAAATTTTCACAACTACCTCGGCCAGGTAAAATATAAAAAATTCGAAATGAGAATGCTCGTCAAGTTTTAATCTGTCGGAAACCTTCGATTCTGGGGCGAAATTGAACTTATAGCCACAAGCATAAGTCATACTTATATACCAAAATATAGTTCACAGTTGGCAGACCTACTAGGCAGGCAGAGCTACTCAAATTGCAACTGCCCAAGTCTGCCTCTTGCTGGCAATAGCAATCTTTCTCAAGCAGCAACTGCTGCTGGCCACTGGCTGAGGAATTCATAGGACATGGGTTCACCCTAGAAGTAGTCCCCAATCAGGGTCGACTCTGCTCACGTAGTGGTTGTAATTATTCATGTTGCACTGCATTATGATTACTATCGATGAAAATCAATGTAGGATACATAAAATGCTGTGATTATACTAGTTATTCATAAATAACTGCACGATTAGGCCAGCCGACATCATGGTGGCAGTTGCAAGCATATGCTGGGTATTAAGCAATCTGGCATAATTTGCACAAACGCTGCTAAAAGAATGCTCACCAATTGGGCAGGCAGGACTGTGGAGGTGCAACCAAGCATAGGTTTTTATTTGGAGAAAAAAAAGGTAGCAGCCTGAGAGATTAAGATACCTTTTGCATGTTGACTGTTAGTGTACATGGTGTAATCTTTGGAGTTTATTATACAATCAAGGCCACCAGAGTTGGCTTCCGTCACTTCCATCCCTTCACTGTGCTGTACCCAATCGCAACCCCTAACTAGGAAGCCATGGTGCATGTACGGATGCTGATCGAAAAACGTTCAATTTGAAAATTTAATGATGCTGAGCCTTTTGCAAGCAGAATCGATACGAGTTCACTGGTGTTCTTGCACTACCATGGATGGGTCGCATGGGACGATAGCTTTACACCCCTCCTGGTGGCCTCTTCAAACGGTGGCTGCCAAACGAAAGGCTATGCAAGTGTAGCCAAGAGCTGAACCACCGTAGCTAATGTATGCAAGCCAGAGATGTCAGCATACCATTTTTTGCCAAGTTCACTAGCCACGATCTGGCTGAGGTTGTGCCAGCAGAAGCTTGCTCCATCGGGCACTCCTGCTAGGTCCAGGCAGTCCACTACTGGCACTCATACTGTTATACCGCACCGGCCCGGAAAGATGCATATGTAGCTACGTTTTCAACCGAAATTCGTAAATAGCATACAAACATTTGAGCCATATAAGACTACAGCTGCAGGTATCAGATGCCTCAGTTTAGCAACGTCTTGGGTGGTGCCGCCTAAGAAGCACTTTAAATAGCTTTGCCTCTCTTCGGTTTTCCTTACCAAATGCGAGTTTGAAGGACTGGAACACTTTTGTATTCACGTTTCAATTAGTGCTCTTCAAGACCCACTACATTCCATTCAGCGCCCCACTTTTGAGAAAAAATTAAATTACACGTTCATGTACCACTATGAGTAAGTATCTCAATCAAGTAGTCTGCAGCCCACCCAGCAGCTTACCCAGCACCACCGATGCTTATTGCATGCTTTCACTAGTATGTATCGTCCACTTGATAGACAACACACGTGTGGCCCCTGCAACGGTGTCAACACAGTCTGCCAATGCTGACTTATGTGCGAAAGTGCTTTCGGTACTTTTGAAATAGCTGAATGGTATGTGAGTTCTTCGGGGTACTAATCTGCCATAGGCTGTTATTCTGTTCTTAAATGCCCCATGCCTATTATTTGCATTGTTCCTCTTGCTGCAGATTTCTTCCAGAAACTGATGCAATACCCTCCCTCTTGCCGATGTAATCAACAAGCACAATCTAGGCTTTCTTTTTTATTCAAGTCACGAGGAGCTATGCTTGTGCTTTGATATCTTCCTGCCTTCCAGCATTTCAAACTCTCTTAGCTCCCTCACAGCATGTATTGCTGACGTTTGCACTTGGAGGTCAGAAACCTGTGCAAAGCAAAGGACGATAAAATCAACTTACTAAAAATTATGGGTCAACCAAGTTTTACGTAGAAATTGAAAAGCCTCTCTTAATCGGCGGTGCTAGCATATCTCAAGTAGCTTGTGTACCGAATCTGGGTGTCTTGTTCCAACATGACTTTTCACTACACGTGTACTAGACCTCTCTAAGTCACTACTGGTAGGTCTTTGTGTCTGCAATAAGATGCGTGTACCGCTGCCGTCGTTGTTGCACTGGGCGTCGCGCATCGACCGATGCCGCGCTGGCCGTACCGTACCGCGTCCGTCGGTCGTGTTATCGAGTCGACGCTTATACCGAGTTGTTTTATATCAGTAATATGAACTTCATTTGATCATGTATAAATAGCCATCCCTCGCCACTTCGCGCTTCGACTTTCGTGGCTTCACTCTATCCCGGTTTTTTCAAATATCTTCATTAAGATCGAGATGGTGAAAATGATACAGCCTGCGCTGGGTTGTCAGAGTCAATTTTCTTTCACACCCCTGCATCACAATTAAAATTAAAATCACCGTATGTATGGGCTGTTGGTCTATTTATTCGAGCACCCCCACAAATCCTTCAACGTCAGTTGCAGCCTAATTGGGAGCAGTAACCTTGCTCTTCTTTGCTGTGCAGTGCACCTCTTCATCATCATCGAACGAGTTGCACTATTTTCATAAGTTAATGGTTGTGTTTAAAAACTGTGCATGTAATTAAATGTACACTAATAAAATGATATTTGTAACGTCTAATGTGTCTTATTATCTCTTACTTTGTCTAATATTTCGGGTAATATGGATGTAATGGTGACTAAAAGGGTGTTATTTCATGTCCAGAGGGCTATATTAATGTTAAAACCGAAGTAGAGGGTCGTGAACAGGTTTTATATGGTCTAATTACAAAAATATTCGATTTATAAAAAAAGAATCGTACTTCGCGGAAATTTACCTACCACGGCAGGGTCTGGAACCGATTAACCACGATAAATGAGGGACGACTGTATGTATCTGTATTCTTAGTTATGCATTCATCAACATATGGGGGAAATGTCCTACGGGGGGGGGGAATATCGGGGAGGGGGACGTTCAGGGGGGTAATGTCCTGCAACCACTCAAGTGCATGGTCAAAAAAAATGTCATTCATTTGTATAGCACCCTAAGAGAACTTAATTTCTATCCAGGCGCTTCACATATGCTGCAGGGCTCGAGCTTACGACCTCGGCCATCAAGTGCATTCGCCTTGACCTCGGTCGTTCATGGCAAGCACCTTAACCCCTGGGCCAAAAAATACTAGCTGATTTAACAGCCACTTTTTTACAGCTGCAGAAGAGCCTTAAGGGGGGGGGCCGAGGTCGCGAAAAGCAACCACCTTACCTAGTGCGCAAACCAACCGCAGGTTCTACTAACCATGGTTATCGACGACTGCTGTTGAACCGAGCGAGTAGCCTGAGCTCCACACGACACCATCTCCTCGCGGATCCCAGACACGTTGCTCTATTAGCACTGCTACTGCTTGCTATAATACCGCTGCTGAAGAAGCATGGTCATGCATGCCAAGCCTAAGCTAGTCAGGTAAAATAAAATATGACAGAGGGGCTGGGTCTCTGCCAGCTGTGTACAAGCCTCAGAGTCGAGCATGCTTCAGGGAGGTTTGGTCTAACTCAGGTATTACATAGTCTAGCAAACATGACTGCTGTATTCACTGGGAAAGTTGTCTAGCAATCGATGTAGTTGATTCACACCCATTTTTATGCAAATGCATGCCTACTCTCCACTAAGTGAACCGAGAGCTGCATCTGCAGTTGATGGAGATGAACCAATAGCAAATTTACTTTACCTACCTGACCGAGCAAAACATAAATGAAATGGCCTCAACTGCTTCACTACCAAATAGGCCACACCTCTAAGAGGAGTCTGCAAAGCTTGGTTTTCGAAAGACTATGCTGCCTTATCAGAGCTTCACCGTGTTTGAGTTAATTAATAGCTCGAAACTAATAGCTGCCATTGGGTCTGGCTTTCAAGTATTTGTAGCCGGCAATTGGTACAATGAAAAAGTCATGTGTACATTGATTTACATTAAATAAAAACTATATCCTGAATGTAATGTGTGCATAAATCCAACATTCATTAGAGGGGTTTGGCATTGCCTGTCTATTGACGTGTCATGCTCATTTTTTGTTCATTTTCCGTCGTAGTTATGCACATATCCATCGCTGCCGCTGCTGCTGCCCTGTATCCCAGCCTTTCGGCAACTCACGATGGATCAGCAAGCCACAGCTCAGAAGGAGGCAACGTCGGAAGTGTCAGGCACGAGGGCTGTCTCAGAGCGTCTGACGTCGAAGCTCTGCTTGTTAGCTTGTACCCAAGCTCGTCGGTTGTAACGTCGAGCGAAGAATGGGTCGAGACCCTGCACAGCTGTCTGCTGTTCCTGTTCGACAGGTACTGCTTGCCTTCAGCCGGCTGCCACTGCAAGCCACCCTGGCCGTCATATTACTGTCTTCAAATAGCTACAGCATAGAAAGAGCTGCTGCCACCTTGCTCACAGTCTAGACGATGGCATGGGTTCGTGGATGCCGAGTGGCCTCACTCCTCTTATAATGGTCTGCTTTGTCTTTGTGGGTCCTAGGCAGCCTCCCCAGCACACTCCTAATCTTCTTCCCAGTCCTCGTCCTAATCTCCCTTGTCATCGTCGTCCTCGTCATCGATGCCCTTTTCCTCTATCTCTTTGTCTTCATCCTCCCTCATTGTACCCCTTCACCTCGTTCACCTCATCCTCCTTGCCCCCTTCCTGCGTGATCTCTTCCTCATCCTCATTGTCCTTCCTCTTGACCTACTCCTAGTTCTTCACCATGTACTCCTTGTCCTTATTCCTCCTCGTCCTCCCATCATCCTTCATGTCCTTCTTCTGCTTGTCCTCACCCTCCTTTTCATCGTCCTTCTTCCGTCCTCCTCTTCCTCACCCTTCTCATCGTCCTTCACCTCCTCTTTGGGCTCCGTCTGCTCCTCGTCCCCCTGTTCCTTGTCTTCACACCCACTCCTCTTCTGCCACCTCGGTCTCCTCCACCTTGTTCTCTTTACCTTGCCCCTTTCTCCTTGTCCTCCTTGTTCTTCTCCTTCTCTTTCTCATCCCTGTTCTCACCTTCCTCGCCCTCTTCCTCATCATCGTCCTCAGTCGAGCAGCTGCGGCATACTGGTATGAGGGCCCGAGTGCGCTGCCTCAGATAGGCCCGGTTTCTAACTGGCAGCAGGCTTGAGGCTGTTATCTAAGCATGCTGCTCTATTGGAAGATGCCTGCCCAGCCGCTCAACCTGACGTCAGTCTGGCACTAGCTGCCTGCTGCTCTCATCAGTGGTAGTATAGCTCAGTAAATTTTGTCAGGTCGCTGCTGTGCAAGCATTCGGTTAGCAGCACTCTCAGTGCAGTGCCCACCCTTGCAGAATCATCCATCTTCCTTGTTTTTTCTCTCTCTTCCAGGGACCACAGAGGTGTGCTGGACGTCCGTGTCGTGTGCATCTTCTTTACACTGCTGAGCGCTGGCAGACTACGCGACAAGTATGCATGTGAGTGAGCATGCTCGAGCTGTCGCGAGCGACAGTGCTCTGCACCGAATCGGCTATCGTTCCGAGCGCCTGCCCGGGCGATGCTTGCTCTGCGGGTGATGCGAAATGGATGGCTGCAGCAGTTGTTGGCTGATACTTTCAACCGTTTTGTCTACATAGAGTAAGGATGGCTTGCGCAGGATTCACTGACTGACACTGGAGCCGTCAGGCAGCACTCGGGTCCACTGCACGAACAGTGGCAGCAATAGCTGCTGCTGCCTCATCGATGGCTTTTACGTTAGAAACTGGCAGGTTGCCGCCACGACGTGCGCAATCTCCACCGAGCGGTGCAGCACTATAAACCCTGCTGCTTTTAGTTCTTTTTTTGTCTGCTGAGTTGTTCTTCTTTTTTATTCTGCTACGGTGTGCAAAAGTGGCCGGGTGTGAATAGCTGATCTGCAAACGTTCTGTTGATGGCGAAGCCGCTCGGCAAGCAACTGACAAATCTCGGTGGCTTCAGTTGGTGCATGACTGCGTATAAGTCTTTTACTTTGCAACCTAAGGCTCAAGCAGGCCAGTTGCCCAAATGCGCGATCTTGGATCGAGCTAAAGGCTATCGGTCTACGTATTTGCTCGATCGTATCAGGCGCACCTGGCCACCACTTCCATTTCTGTTTTAGTTTTGTTTCCCTTGTCAGTGTTGTGCGTTTGCTATGAGCATGCCACTGCGACGGCTGCGTATGTGTGCGAATGTGCTTGTCCTGCTGTTGCGCGGACCAGGTCAGACTCGTGGACGCATCTCTATTTTTTGCTGCTTTCTTGTGCATGTTACCGGTGCATGAGAATATGTGTGCATGCCCGAGAGCCCCACCTGCCCCACGTCTATGTGCAGAGGCGTCGGCGACGGTTAGCTCTCACACCGCTGAGGTACAGTGGACTACGGCGTTGTTGGTTTTTGCTTGAGTTTGCGTTTCCTACCACCTGCACTCGCGACATTAGCAATCAATTTGATCGATTCAGTTGGTCTGGTATTTCAGTCCTTCATTTCTGGCTTCGAAGCAACTACATCGTCGACCCCAAAGGCCGGACTTTGCTGCGACAAACAGTCCTCACGTTGATCAAGAAGCTGAAGGAAGACAGCTATTTTCCATCTGCTTATGATGTAGGCAGCCTGTGATTATTTTTTGTCCAGAAAAAATGCATGCATCATGCACTCAGCGACGTGTTTCTACTTTTTTTCAATGTCCTTTCCATCACTTTTCGTTTGTCGTTCGCGTTGGCTCTTCATTTTCTCACTACTACTATCCACCGGCTGTGTTTTGCTTGCCTAGTTTTCTATGCGCTCCAGCCCGCTGTAATGTGGGTGGGCTACATCCTGCTTTAGGACCAATCCCTTATGACCGAAGACGCGTTTATACGCTGGCTCCTGGACTCTGAGCTGCGCTACATGGTGTGGCTGCCCATATTACACCGAATCCTTGCAGCTAGCAAAGGTGAGTCTAGCCATTGTAGCTACCAGCTGTCATGCATTTTTCAGACTCGGCAATGGGGGACCTTGGAGGATAAGCAGGCCGCTTAGAGATGGCTACTAGTATATCAGAAAACAAGAACCTTCTTGCAGTGGACTTTACTCATGCTGTTTATTTCATGACTTAGAGAGGCATATTAAAGGACTAGCACTTGCTCATGCATGAGACCCTACTCATGCACAGGCAACTAGATCGTAATGGAACTAATCTTAGCACACTTTATTTAGATCAATTCCTTCATTTATTTTTGCGGTCAATTTTTGCGTGGCACCTTGCATCGGCCTGGAGTTGACTTCTACATGCACCACCGGCTTGTTTTGATGGCAGTCATCTCAAAATCGTCTCATCAGTTGAAGTTTATTTCAGTAACCTGAGCATGGTTTTTAGGGGAACAATGGCTTGTGGCTTTAAACCTGGCTGTGAATAATGACTTTAGCTGAATAGTTCTTGAAATGTTCTGCAATGTGTGATCAATTACAAAGTAACTGTGTCAACTAATCTTTGCTGCGACAGCAGCTCGGAGAGAAGAAATCAAGTTATAGTACCCTGCAGTGGAGCAGCCGTATTTATTTATCTGTGGCCTTGCTTAAGTTTAAACACCGTAAGCACCTGTGTTTCGGATGTCTGGCCGTTTGAAGCAGCAGGTAAAATATTGTGGCTTTAGATTATACTGTCCAGGCATGCCCATGCCAGGGCACTTGTCGTTTAAAGCTACCATCTCAGGTTGTGGCAGGCTGGGCCACATGATAAATAATAATAATAATTAAGCTTTTTGTGTAGCACCCTTAGAAAACCGAATCTCAATCGAGGCATGTTACAACTTGCTGCCAGATAAGCAATAGCCAAGTGCGTGTTTAAAGGTGTGTTGCTGCCGGGATGCTGGAAATGATGTCAGATGGCTTAGGGTCACGTGAAAAATCTACAGTTATCCACTTAAACGATGCTTCACGGAGCTTGGGTTGCAATTACATATTGCACCCCGAACTCTGTTTAGAGTGTATCATCCAAATTTCACGACTACGAATGGGTTCTCGAGCAGCAGCATCGAGGCTCCGGCAATATTTGTTCATTCCACCGCTCTGCTAAGACTGTCCAATTTCAATTTCACTTTGCTTACAGAGTTCTTGCAGATTTCTAAAGGTGCAACAGCACACACTTTTGACCCAGTCCGTGAACTAAAAGTGGATAGCAATGTAGTGCACGGCCCGAGCTAAAACTTGTTGGTGTTCTAGCTTTAGTACTCTTAAGTTGAAGGCATTGGAATTTGGAGAATACACTTTAAACAGAGCTGTGGAATACACCATCATTATCGGTTGTTCATGTAGTTTGTTTTTGGTGGATTGCGGTGGCTCGAAGCTTTTTGTGGAGATCCTATTCATACTAATCCGAGAGCTAAGGTCCAGAATTGTACATTTTTGGGGGTACAGGCATGCAGTTTTGCGTAATTGTTGATCGTGATATTTATAATACTTCTGGAGATAAAGGATATCGTAAGTTCGACCTGTGAGCCGAATTTCATGACACCTGCATAGCTACTGCGATGCCGATAATAATAATAATAATGCACTTAATAAAGCACCCTCAGAGAACTCAATTTCTTTCTAGGCGCTTTACATTTGCTGCAAAACTCTAGTGTTAACAACGCTCAGCCCTTGCATATGCTTCCGGTCTCGTAGGACGATTGCGATCAAACATCTGCTTGAGGTTCCGAATCTCCAAACAACGTCCAACAGCCCTTTTGGGAGTCTCCCAAGTCCATACTTATAAAGCCCGGTAAAAGTCACCGGAGGGAACATAAAGTATAGTATCAGTTGCAAACGTGATGCTTTTAGACTTCTTAGAAAAACAAGCCATGCAAGACTTTGTAAATTCTAAATGATATAGAGTCGTATTATGTAATCCAATTTTGCTACTACTACGAGCTAGACTTTGAACTCGCGTAGACCTAGAGAGCTTGCAATCGTATGAGTTTGAGTTTTTCTGGAGTGCAAGTCTGTTAGCAGGAGGTTCTATGGAGGTTTCCTAGTGTACTGGTGGCACTTCCGGATAGAGCTCGGGCAGGTCCGAATTTGCTAGTTGCTGCATCGATTTCGGTTGCCTCGTCTGTTTGGTTTCTATGTATTTGCTTGGTCTCTCGAGAATTTTTTATTGGATGCTGGAATAGCAAGGTTGAAGTTCCATGGGATGGATCTCATTGTGGATTTTGGATGTGGTCGATGTTATCAATTGCTGCGCTCATAAAAACACAACTCCTGAGTTTGAATGAGCAGATTGCACTTGTTCAGCAAACTACTACTCGCAAGCTCTCTGAGCTATATTGCTGCGATTTTGAGGTTCTTGTGTATTTTGTTCTCAAGTCTAAATTAAAAAGCGTTCTGATTATATACCACTTGCAAGTCTGAGCATGGTCAGCCATCCAAAGATAAAGCACCAATGTTGAAGCTGTGCTTTCTGTCCAGTGGCTTGTCGATGCTCTACGTATGATCGGGGAGTTGTTTGCGCAGTTAAACATGATCTGGGACACAGACAGAGCAGCTTGGTTATCTGGCAAAGGGATATTTGAAATGCGGAAGCCATCCGATGTCATTTTCAAGAGTAAAACCAGAGACTTCGGAACACTGTCTCGTTAACAGGACTTATCTAAGGATTGACTTGCTCAAAGTGACCTAATATTTGAAATGCGGAAGCCATCCGATGTCATTTTCAAGAGTAAAACCAGAGACTTCGGAACACTGTCTCGTTAACAGGACTTATCTAAGGATTGACTTGCTCAAAGTGACCTAGCATACGATTTCTGCCACACATACCAAAACAACAGCTCTATAATCGAATTCCTTATCACGTGCAGATTAGAGAGCGTTGCTGAGCCGGTTGTCAAAGACGAGAAAAACATCAAAGCCTTCTGAAAATGCCTTCCTTTCGAAAAAGCATGCCGGGTGCCGCTGCTTTAGCCGAGTTGGATGCATTGGGTTAGCTCATATCCCACAGAAAGCAGCTTGTCCCTATTCCTAAAAGCTCATTCTAAGAGTCTAAATGCACGTCTTGTCGGAATTTGCTGTCCTCTTCTCGTGTGTATACTCAGCTAGCTATTCCTATTCCAAGCCACGAAGTATCTGTATTGTACGCTACGAATATGCATGCTTATCACCATTCGTGATATGCTACTCCCAAGACTTGTTTCTGCAGCTTGCTCTGCGATATATTCATCAAGGACTGTGGTTGATATTTCAACTCTCCTGGAATAACGTTACCATCATTTAGATGAGTAGCTGAACTGTCTGTCCTGCACTTCAATAGCATATTCTTTTAATTCTGCATCCAGCTGAAAAATTTAAGCTTAGCATAGCTTTGACAGAGATCCTTTTTATGTCACAGATGACATACGTGAGATCTCCAGCACTGCCAGTACCATGCTGGTTTTTCCGAACCAACTTTGATGACAGGTCTGACTTGCCACCTATGGCTTTGTCTGCTGCTCCTGCTGCTGAAATGAAATGCTAGCTTTCTTTTTCACCTGGACATTATTTCCAAGCCACACCCTTCATCTAACTAGCAGCATAGGGTTATACCATCCAAAAGCACATCGAGTTCTGCTGGTTTCTGGAGGTTTTCTGCTATGGTCTAATGGCTCCAGCCTTACTTTTATCAGGTTGGTTTTTGCAGGATGCTGCAATTATTTTTAAATGTTAGTCTGGGAAGTTGCGTAGAGTACACAGTTTGTTATCGAAAAATGCACCTTCAGTCTGCAATGACTGAACACTATATCCGTGTATATTCAGGTTAAGAGTTCATTGGAAAGCCCAGATGCCTGCATCATGTTCCTTAAGGCTATGCAACGCAGCCTATGCGGGTGTCGGAATAGTCATGAGTTTTATGGTCGGCTCTCAAGCCATTTTAGAGCGCAAAGACTCAAAGAATTTTGAGAAGCACTTTAAAACGACAGGGTAAATAGACCTAAGCTAAGCTAGAGTGCTTGCAATCTAGGCAAAGCTTATTTACCTATCTCCGAGTCATAAAATACTCAAAAGGCTCCGATAATTAATTGGTGGGCATGGTATCTAGTGGTCGTGTTCTCTTCAACTCACCAGCAGTTCAAAATATGGGCAATCCACACGAACAATAATCGATGGGTGGATAAGTCTACTATAAATAGAAACTAATGCATGCTAGCAAGGCTTATGGAGATTAGATGTATGGGTACACTGCTAGGGGCTGGGCCCGACCTTCTGCCGGCAATTAAAACGGTATAAAGATGCAATGTTTAATGAAATATTTAAAATGAAGTATACTATGGAAATTGATTCTTTGCTTCAAGTGCCCATTCATTGGTTATGTTTCTTTTCTTTTTTTACAGAGCAGCACAATGTGAAATGTGCAGGCTGTCGAGCCGAGCCGATTGTGGGCTTGAGGTGAGCATGTGTTGCAAAGCGCACCCCCCCCCCCAGGCCTTCCACTCGCACATGGCACAATACGTAAGGAGTAGATGTCGCAGAACCGAAGCTGCTGGTTTATGCTGCGTATGGCCCTGAAGCAGCACTATGTGGGCTATCATAGTGTGAGGAAGAAGCCAGCTATGAGCATCAGCTACGTAGCAGCAGCAGCAGCAGCAGCATTGCGGTGCAGCACTCACCTGAGCAGCAAGCATGGGTGTTGTTAGAGCTTCTGCTGAGAAGAGTCTATGGGTCAGCTAAAAGAGGACCGTAGGAACTATTAAGGTAGCCTTATGACTGATTACCT
This sequence comes from Cristatella mucedo, assembly GCA_009760855.2. Classification (NCBI taxonomy): domain Eukaryota; kingdom Metazoa; phylum Bryozoa; class Phylactolaemata; family Cristatellidae; genus Cristatella; species Cristatella mucedo. The sequence continues at coordinate 10,278,741 of WPIO01000003.1, read as the reverse complement.
AGTTGTGCATTCAAGCGTCAACGCCTGCATTAGATACTGTGTGCACATGTGTATTGTGCATGTTTGTGCCTACACGTACCGGTGTGTGTGTGTGTGTGTGTGTGTGTGTGTGTGTGTGTGTGTGTGTGTGTGTGTGTTTGTATTTAGGAGAAAGATTAAAGCCAGCTAGCAATAAGAAAGAGGCATAGATAAATGGATGGATAGATTTAATATGCACACCGCCATGCTGTGCTCAAGATTTGCCATTGGTTGCCCACACGCCGTGAAGCAAGATTCACCAAACAAGAGGCTGGGCCATAGAAGCGATTTCATGGAGGTACCTAACTTGCCCCACGCAAAGATATCACTCCCCTTTAGCTATTGGGGCTTGTTTATAGCAGAGGCTAAAATGGGCAACTTGGTAAAATTCTGAGCTGACCAGCTGTGCCTGTAACCCATCTTGATTCCTTTGGAGACCGTGTCATAAGCTCATGTGCTTCCAAAGCCTGGAACTAACTGCTGACTGACGTCACGTCACCTGACCTGACGGCATTTTAATAGAACTGAAAAGGCACACGTTTCTCACAGTATCTGTTGAGTCTGTAGGAATCGTCTGTTGTTCGTAAGAATCGTCTGTTGACTTCATCTCACGCAACAAACAGAAAGTGGGAAGCATAGCAGAGTCAGGCGAGCAGTTGAAGTTGTGAGTGGTATGGAAGTAGCAGCTCAGGACCGCTGGAAAAGATGAGCCATATTCGGCATCAGGAGAGTAGTTGTTGTTGCATTGTTGTGTAAGAATTGCGGAAGCAAGTTCCACAGTCTAGGACCTGCAGAGCTAAAGCTTCTGTCGGCAACGGTCTTTAAGCTGAGGAATGAAACAGCTAATTATGTAGCAGTTGCTTCCTCTGTTGCTGTCATCTTCTGTGGCTTACTTATGTTAACAGGAACTCCAATGGTTGACATGGGCTGTTAAATGATGACCAGTGGTTATACTACTTATTACAGCTTGCGTGGCAAAGGCTTATAATGTGAATGAACTAAGCAGTGTGGGGGAAGAAAGTGTCTGCATTCCACTTGTGGGCATCTAGCCAGTACCATTGTAGTGCCATTATGTCGTTAATGAGAGAAAGCTGTTTATCTTGGATTAACAAAATACAATGAATGCAATACACTCATATGCTAATGCATATAAATAAATGAATAGATAATTAAGATTTATCTTATTCCCGATTAATATTTCAACTATGCCACGTGCCCCATGCATTAAATGCACTCTTCTTGAATTGATCGATAGTGTGAATTCAACCTATTGTAAATGCAGGCAGTGTGCTTCTCTAGTGCTGAGAGGCCAAAGCAGCCTGATGACTGTCAGGCTGTCTGTATCCAAACTGCTGTGGTGTTTGCCCACGGCATTTGACGGTGGCTGTTGGTTTGTTCTTCATAATTTGCCTTAAACATACATCATAACTCTGTAGGACAGTTAGTAATTACTGTTATTCCTGAGTTCGAGTGCTCGGCTGAGTATTGTTATTTGTGTGGTTGGCTAAATAGCTTGATATATATTTTTGTTTGAAGGAACACTCATCAAAATCAAAGCAGCAGTGGTTTAGCAGAACGACATCTCTCTCTCTCTCTCTCTCTCTCTCTCTCTCTCTCTCTCTCTCTCTCTCTCTCTCTCTCCTTCTTTCTTCCTTTCTGGTGTTTAGCTGTAGGCTGCGTGTGTACAGTACAGTTTGCTTTTACCAGGCTAGTAGAGGTTCTTCATGAGCTTCATGACAAGTGCCTTCAGTGATCAAGTGATCAAGCACTACCCATAGAACAGGCCCAAAACGTTGCTGCCGGTCCTCTTTAAACGTAGACAGGCAAGATGGGAGCTGGCTTACACTATCGACCCTGTACACAACATGCAGCATGGGGCTGCCGTCTCCTTTGCTCTGCTCAAATGCCTGCACAGGAGTTAAGGTGCTCGACGCCTTTGACGACCGAGGCTGTGAACTGAAGCCCTGCGGCATGTGTGAAAAGCCTGCTGAATGGAAATTAAGTTCTTTTAGGGCGTTATACAAATAAATTATCTTTTTGGCATTAACTGTGTCACCGAAAGCATCAAAATAGCACATAGCCCTGTGTCTACACACGTTCCAACTGGCCTGAACTGCCATCTTTTTAGTAATAGTAGTTTTTATTGTAGTATTAGTTTTAGAAGTGTGTGCAGGACAGTTTGGCTTGAAGTAATTTGAAGTAATCGTTTAAGTTGTATGTGTGGGCTTCTACATGTCCAGCTGCATGTCGAAGCAGCCTGAAAAGCTCAGGGAAGGGGTGTCGCTGTGCGTTCAGCATGACTGGTGCCTTTACTCGTTAGATGTAATGCAAGAGCACCGAGTTACCCCCTTCCTCGGTGACACCCCCTCCTCTCCAAAGATTTGGCTTTGCGGTAGGCTGTGGTTTTGTGTGCCGGGAACCAGCATCGTGCTGCTGCAAGCATGTGGCTTTAAAACTATGAGCCTAATAATAATAATGCACTTGATAAAGCGCCCTTAGAGAACTCAATATATTCCTAGGCGCTTTACATTTGCTGCAAAGGGAAACGCGATTGAATGGTGAGTAATATCATGCTTGATAAACAACATGAACAACGTGGTTAGGGGTGACATGCACAGGGTAAGCATGCAAATGTGGTTAGTGGCAGCATGCACAGTGTCAGCACGCATAAGCACATGAAGGACGAATCACAGGGACCCACTAAATGCTGTCCTAAATAGGTGTGTTATAAGTTCTACATTTTCACGGCCCTGGTCGTGGGTTTGAGCCCTGTCGATTGCCATTCTTTGTAGCTCACTGCAAGCAGCCCTTCTGCTGCTAACTAATTGTGACCGTTAAATCAGTCGATCTATACTTTACTCTTGCATGCTGTCAGGTAGCATGCTGGTGAGAATAAAGCATGGTGCCGCGGTAGCTGCTTGTTCTCAGCTACTGCCACCCTTTTCAATCTTTGTGCGGTCAGTTATTTCTTTCTTGCTGAGTTGTACAGGAGCCACACATATTCGTGTTATTATTTTGAAAATATAGTGCCTCCGCGATTTGTTCACCGAATGTATTTTTCAGTCGCTGCACTGCAGTGTAGTAAAAGCGTTAACTTTCACCCTTCCAAGAGAACTACCGAGAATTAGTGAGTGTAGCACATGGAAAAGAGTGAGAATGGTGAAATAAGATTGAGAAACGCTTGCGATGAGTGAGGAACCTTAGCTAGACTGTTTTTCCAATCAGGTATGAATGCCGGGAGTGCTTCAACGTCAATCTCTGCTTCAACTGCTTTGTGACTGCCGTCGAGTGCAGAAGGCACAAGCGGACCCATCAGGTTGACGAGCATTGTCGTGCGGTAAGCCGCTGCCATGACCACGACACCCTCCCCCATGCAGCTTGCCCTGCCTCAAGAGAAGTAAGTGCCTCCGACTGCTTGTTTGCCGTAGTCTTTTGTTTATCTACCTTTTTGTATGTGGCAACCTCACCCCTTTTCTCTTCCACTGCCTGGCTCTATGTGAGTGCGAGCTTTGTGTGCGTATTTGTATGTGTATGTGTTGTGTGTCTGTGTGTGTGTCTCTCGTTTTGTCTCTGTGCCTCTCTTCTCTTCTTCCTTCTTTAACTGTACATGTGCTTGCTCTTTTAGTACATGTTGGTATGCTGCCGACCCTGGACGTCTTTGCCTACTCTCAGTATGATCACGTGTGTATGCTGAAGCAACTGCTCTGGTCTCGTTTGGGCTTCGTTCGCTATGCAGCCTTGCTCGTCGGTAGAGTTGAATCTGTTAATATGTAAAGTACTGCTAATACGTTTACAAATACCACTCTGCTAATACGTTTACAGACGGCAAAGACGTCAGGACTCGTCTCTGCATGCAAAGTGCTGAGGAGGCGCATGGTGCTGTTCAAAAACAAGCACCTGGGTGGCAGCACTGCTGCGGCAGAGTCTGTGTTGGACAGGTAGGCTTGTCCTTTGATTGTCGTGGGCGTATTGGCTTGGCTGCCCGGGTGCTATGTAGGACACGTGTCACTACGCATGAGCGCAGTGCAATTAATTATTCATCAATCGGACGACAGCTGCAGTACCGTTTATGTTGTTTTAAGCACGAGTGCTGAGTTGATTCATCAATAATGATTAAGGCAATTAGCATATTAATCAGAGGTTATATTTTTCTAAATGATAGTAAGCAAAACAAGGCGTGTTGAAGAAGTGGGAGCTTATGGAGCTACTGCTTACCAGTTTCACGTAGCACATAATGTACTTAACATTTGCTGAAAAGGAACCATGATCAAATGGTTAGTGGTAGCCTGCTCATGACAACAAGCATAACATGGTTAGAGGTGACATGCACATGGTCAGCATGCAAATATGGTTAGTGGCAGCACGCACAGTGTCAGCACACATAAGCACACAAAGGATGAATCATACGGACCCACTAAATGCTGCGATAAATAGATGCAGTTTTGCCTTCTTTTTAAATGTGGCCAAGTCAGGGGAAATCGTGACGCCAATCGGAAGTGAGTTACAGGCTTTGGGAGTATACGAGCAAAAGGCTCTAAAGGATTTGAGGTTCGTATGAGGTATAGGTAAACGATTAGATTCCGAAAAGCGGGTGGTACGATGCTTAGCCTGGTGAGGGAATACCAGTACAGTCTTTTGCACTTGGCATTTGAGTTATCATACATTGTCTTAAGAATCTCACCCTGCATTTGGCCGGCTCCGAAATTTTTGCTATTCATCTCAAGCTAACTGCCATCAATCCGGTCGCCATGCATCGGCGTGGAGTGCAGAACTGCGAATAAGATGACATTTTGGCATGACCATTGGGTAGTGCTAGAGTGCATGTGCTACACAATTGTTACTCACATGCACCGACCCTAGAACAAGTCTGCACTTGCCTTTGGCTGTCTTATGAGAAGTCCAGGAAACCATGGGGTTTCTACAAATTTATATCACACTTGGGTTCAATTCTCCTTAAAAACCACCTGGTCCCTACAGCGTATGATTTGTCCACAGAATTGTCCTTTATTTGCTTGTGATGAATAGAAATAATCTTGAAAAAGAACACGGTTTGCTGCAATGGTGCATGCTAGTATTCCTAATCTGTTAATGTGATTCCTTTACAGCCTATGTGAAGTGCCTAGAATAACATTTAGTACACTTTGAGCATTATAGAAAAGATGTATTAATAGTATTATGAGGTAAAGCTGAGTTAGAGGTCGGCCTATTCAACTTATTGAAATAGCGACTGAAGAGCCTTAGCAGCTGCCATTCCTGCTTGCAGTGAGCAATAATAAAGGATTGCTTACTGCAGGATTTGAACCCTCAACCTGGGTCGTGAAGTGCAAGCACCTTCTCAGGCAAGCAATAGTTTGAATATTTGAAAATACCCATTGACATATTAAAGAGTCAGCAGTTGCAGCAGCAGTAAAGTGATTTTTAGCTATAGGTGCTCTTGCTTACTGCTTTGTTGAGAATTCTCACCTCTCAGTGCTTGCCTAAACACTTCTTATTACTCTTGCAGGTTTTAAGCGCTAGCTTTTCATGACCCAGATCGTGGGTTTCAGTCCTGCTCTGTGCAATCCTTTATTGCCCACTTCAAGCATTGTGATTGCCGTTAAGGCTGTTCTGCGGCTATATAAATGAGGCTTCTGAATCAGCTAACCATCAACTTTAACCTGTATCTTAAATATCATTATGTGGCTTCTGTCACCAGGGGTGAGATATCCAAGAAGAAAGAAATCGCTTGTCAATCATTAGTATCAAATTTGCCTCAGCCTCTAGCTATCATTTACTTTAAAGGTTGCCCTGAGAGCCGCTATTAATCTTTTTTTTTACCACCCTTCTGCACACATCGCCTCTCCTTGTCTCTTCTGCTTGCAATTTTTTGTCTAGCAGTGGCAGTGGCCGATGGCTTTCGGAGGAGTGCATGCAGGCTTCTGCCCCTCATGCTGCTACATTTTTTATAGGCACGAGATGGTCTCCGATTTGGGCTTCAACAGCAAAGTGGCTGCGGACCTTGTCGAGTCGTCACCTGCGAAGCGAACCATCACCGAGCTCGAGTCGTCTCCTGTGCAGCGCGTGCTGGCACGCCACGTCAGCTGGTCGCCCGACCCGGCCTCGGCCGCCACTCTCGGCAGGGCGCTTCTGAGCCGGCGCACCGGCAGCTTGCGCTCGGCCAGGCGGTCTTTGTCGACCCCTGGCCGTGCCTCCCAGCCCTGCTCCACCGGCCCGTCTTTAAGGCAGCTTGCAGCCTGGTCACCGGATTTGACTTCGTCCTCGTCGTCGTCATCCCAACACCAGCAGCAGCGTCGAGGGCGGCGCTCCCTGGATGACGACGACGCCACCGCCGAGCAGACGCGTCGTACTCGTGCCTGCCAGTCACCTTCGGCCGCCATCGGTTACGGCTGGTCGCCGTCCGTCAATCCTGGCTGGCACGACCAAGGCCACTCGACTGTCGGCCAGGCCGAAGCAGCCTCAATGCTGTTGCCGCCGTCAGGCACTGCGAGCCCCGACTGCTATGGCTGGGCGCCCCATGTCCTGCTTTCCGAGCACGACAAGCCAGCGCCGGCTTTGCTGGATAACGCTTACGGCTACAGCAATGGTGCCGGCATCTCCAACCTGACGTCCAGCCCGCTCGGCGCGGCTTTTCAGTCGAGCCACGCCGCCTACTCGGATTTGGCTGTTCATTTGCCGTGGTCGCCAGTTGCCGCTTCAAGTCAGGCGCGACCGCTGGACGAGCCCGACACTTATCCGCCCCCTTTCGTGGGCGATCAGCAGTCGTCTTTCGACATGGTCGACGGCTGCTGGGGCGATGTATCAAGTGCGGATAGCCGAACCCTGCGCATCGGTGGCTCGAATAGAGAGCAGCCGCCCTACGGATTAGAGCCGTGTGGCTGGGCACCGTTTGTCTATGGTGGCAGCGGCCGTTCGGCTGCTTCGCTCGGTGGCAGCAACGTTGATGACGACGCCGATGATGAGGCGAACCATTGCAATTCGCAATCGCTCAACCCTAGCAGCGTCGGCGAGACGGAGCGTGTAACCACCATCGGTAGGGGCTCATCATGGGAGCGGCCACCCAAGCCGCCTCGATTGAAAGCGATATATCCTGAAGCAACCTCGCCACCGCCGGCGGCGGCAGGCATTGGTGACGGCAGTGAGGATCGCCTAACAGCTGAGGTGGCACGCACCGTGGCGGCGCCGCCGATGCATCATGGGAGACACTTTCTGTCATCATCGCCTCCACCATCGACTTGGGGCAGCCCATCAGGGCATCCAGGCAGCAATGGAGCTGCACCTGGGTTGCACTCGGCTGCTCCTGCAGGCCTTGAGAACCGAGGGAAGCGTCTGCCGAGTAGCCGGTCTTCAACTATGGCCTCCCAGTGGATGGCCGCTAATGGCGACCGACCTGACCGCAACGATGGCCACAACGGCTATGCAGTCGGCCAGTGCTCGGCTTCTTTCAGTGACGAGGCGCAGCCCAAGACTTCGTCCGACGATGCCGACCGTGACGAGGACTTACCGTCTCGCTCTCGCCAGCATGCTATGATGCAGTGGATGCGGCACAAAAACGGGCGTGAGTCCAGCATCGTCGTCGAGCTTAAGCCAACAAAGGCGATTCGGCAGCAAGCGTGCTTCGACAGCATGGGTGGTCCAGATCATTCACGGCGCACCGAGGTTGTGCTCGCCGCTGCCGCCATCCGGCAAAGCGGCTGCAGCATTGCTGTCGCACCTCAGACCGATTGCAGTCTTCTATGGAACCAAACAGAGCAAGCCCCGGGGTGCAGCAGCAGAAGTGGAAGCAGTAACAGCAGCAGCCAACCACTCGAGAAGGGCAGCAATGGCGCCGAGTCGCTGCCACGACCGCCCACCCGGTGGCGCTCCATGGTTCGCAAAGAGGTCGCTCGGAGCCTGTCGTCGGGAGGGTGGCCTGAGCGGCCATTTGCCGTCGGCGGTCGCGAATGCGCCGTCGCGGCTGAGGGCTCCACTGCCCGCAGTGCTGGCGGCAATAACGGCTTCAGTGTTGCGAGGAGCCTCTCGATGGGTGCTGCCACCCCCAGCCTGTCGGAAGCCAGCTCAGCTCTGGCATCGGCGGGCGATGACACTGCTGCAATCAAGCGCCGGCACCAGAACGAAGCCGGGGAGTCTCGCACGGTTCGGCCTCTTCACGATATCGCCTCCCAGCCACGGCTGCCGTACACAGCTAGCAGTGAAAGTGCCCATCATCGTCATCAGCAGAGGAGCTCGAACTTTGATGCTGCCAACTCGTCCAGCCACGGTCGGCTCCGTGATGTCATGCCGTCCTTACCGGCTCTGTCCTCTGCAGCAGCAGCAGGCAACCCTACCGGTGAAACCTCAACAGTCAACGAGCTTGCAGCAGCACGAGCTCGTGAAGCCGTATCTCTGCATCCCGAGAGCAGATTGCTGATGCCGAAAAGCGGTGCTCAGCTGCCGACGGAGGCGCTGGCCGGCTTGAGTGTAGAGTCTGAGCCGGTAGCTCGCCCCACTTGCCAGCGCTCTGGGCAGCACAGCGGCAGCGCAGCCTGCACGTTGGCCACTTACACACGTCCCAGCCAGAGACCGGTTCATCCCCCGCCTCCTCCTCCGCCTCCACCTCCTCCGCCTCCACCTCCTCCGCCTCCTCCTCCACCTCCTCCTCCTCTTCCCCATCGGCCTCCACCGCTCCTTGTGCCACCTTCTCTCCCTCGGCCTCCACAGCTCCTCGCTTCGCCTCTTCCCCCACCACCTCCACGGCACCTTGCTCCGCCTTGTCTCCCTATGCCACCACCACCACCTGCTTTGTGCCAAGCTCGTGGCGACTCAGCAATGGCGGGTGTGTCGCTTGTGCCGCTCCCGCCGTCGGACTTCGTCGACTATAGCTATGGAGCTCGCCGGTCACAGCCACCGCCGAGTCATGCCGACGATACGGCATCGCTAGATGCGATCACGCATTCCTCGCAGCTGCTCACAGCTTCGGCTCAGTCGCTCCCGTCGCTTCTCTACTCCGACCCTCAGTCGTGGCGATTCACGTCGTCTCGCGCCGTGGCATCCGACGACTGCCTGCACGTGCCCCTGTCGCTGCCTCAGCAGCTGTCACCGACCGACCACAGCCAACTGAGCGGCCTATCATCGTGGGACAGCTGGCAGCTGCAGCAGCGCCCACAGCTGCTGGGAGCCGATCGTGAGGATGCCCTCCAATGGCAGCCGCAGCTGCTGCCCAGGACGTCGACAATCAGCGGCCTTGCCCGGTGCTGCTCGGACAGCAGTGTTTACTACTCGGGTCTCTCTCTGAACTGCGACGGCAGCAGCATTAATGGCGATGGCATTGGCAATGGGGAAGGCAAGCATGTCGCCACACCTCATAGATAGATCGACTACATGCAGCGCCGAAGATGGCACGGAGAACGAGCCAGGTAGGATATCACCTCGTGGTACTCATGTAGCGGAGCTAAAAGAACAGCTACGCCACCGCTCTATCAGATTCTGACGTTGCTGCTGCTGCCAGCACTGCTGTTGTTTCTCTTTCCTCTGCTGCCGCTGCCATACTTCCTGCCTTATGCTTGTCTTGGCTCACCATTGGCTGAGCCATGGCAGTACCCATTTTTTTTTTATTCGATTCGCATGCCCAAGTGATGGCCGCAGGCTTAAGTGTGACCAGTCCTCACTGTCTCTTCCATGATCGGCACCATCTGCTCGTGTCTACACAGCACAGCCGACCTGGTGCATCCATGCTTTTAGTGTGTGATGAGCACTGCAGACGACAAGGGATCAGCGTCAGCTCGTCCTGTAGCTTGTGTGGGGGGTATATGCGATTATTCTCTTTCGTGGTCAGGCGTATTTGGGGTATCTTGTGTTGATTTGGGAGGCTGCTGTGGTGCACACGTACGTGATTATAATGGTTGGCTCACTGTGTGACTTGGCCTTTTCGTGCTCCGGCTCGGCAAAGACTAGACCAGCTTGAGTTTGAGACCCGACATGGTATTCGGATTCGTAAAGCACCAAACTCACCAGCCCTGGAGGTACCCCTCCCCCGGCGATTCGCTCTTGCTCGGAGCTGGTGAATGGAGCTACAGGTTACAACGAAGGCAGGGTAAAAAAACTCAATAGTGAATGGAGAAGCCATAATCCCTTCATGAGCAGAGATATCCTCCGATAAGGAAGGATGAACCGTGGCCTATTGTGAGCCTTTTTCAGAGGTATGACGAGCTAAGTTACCCCTGCCAGCAAATCCTTCGACGCATGCTACACAGAATAATAATGATAATAATAATGCACTTGATAAAGCACCCTCAGAGAATTCAATCTCTTTCTAGGTGCTTTACATTTGCTGCAAAAGGAAAAATAAATATAATTCATTTGTATAGCACTCCAAGAGAACTTAATCTGTATTCAGGGCTTCACATGTGCCTTGGGGCTCGAGCCCACAACCTCAACCACACCTTGGTCAGGGCGAGCACAGAACACCGGGCAGTGACTGGCATGCACTGTGACTTGGCAGCATATCAGCAGCCATGTGCCGGCTGTTGCTACCCTTCACTAGCTTAGTCACTTGGGGCAGCTGTCCCTGTCTGCTCCCCTGTTTGTTGCTCATTGGAATTGATGTGTGTCCGATCGTTCGTTGAACTGGCATCACGCTCGAAGTGCTGAGATCACCACCAGTGGCTAGCTCGTAGGCAGCGATCACAATTCGAGTATGCGAACAGGGTGTCTTACATGTATGCACCGTACCAAGCAGCACTGGGTTTTTAAACGTCAGGTGTGCTTGTCTTTCAGCCACCTAAAATTTAAGGAATAAAGAGATGTAAAGTGTAAAACAAAAAGGAAATCGTAATGCCTTTATATCAGCTTGCAACGCTATCAAGCTATTTAGCCATTTTGTGATTACTGAAGGTCGGAAGGCAGCCTTTTGTTTTTTATTTTCTTTTTGGCACAACTATCCTGTAGATGCATACGTCGGATTGTACAGTGTGCTGGTTTGGCTTGCTATTTGCTCTAGCTTCACCACGGACTTGTGCCTCGTACATGCTATCCTAGCCCTATTCTATTTGAATGCACAGCCGTTGTGAAGCTAAGCTGTGCTGTCACTGATCGTGGCGCTTTCAATTTTAGATGATTCTTTCAACAGCAGTGGCATCATGTTTGCTGTTAGGCAGATGATTTCCCCGATCGTTAAGAGGCTCACAGATTGCTGAGTAGCCTCTGCCATTGTGGAATCGATTTGCAGCCTCAAGACTTATTGCTGCATGCGTGGACGCCTCCACTTGTTAGTCCTGGCTGTTAGCTCTGCCTTTGGATGCTGCATAGTCATTTCATTGTTTGCATCGGTGGTTACAAGTTTTGAGTTGTTGAACAGCTGATTGTGCGGATTTGAAAGCTCTGTATGCATTGTGCCGGCTTTGTTGATAATAATTATTCGTGGAAGATATACAAGGACTTCGATCGTGTGGAGTATTGTTCATGCAATTCTTGGCCGATCCTATCATGGACGTATTCTAAGTGGTCTAAACTCTTTTTTTTTTAATGTTTTATATATATATATATGCTTTATTTGTAACGAATCCCAAGAGAACTTAATCTCTATTCAGGCGCTTCACATTTGCCTTGGGGCTCGAGCCCAAGATCTCAGCCAGACCTTGGCCGGGGTGAGCGCCTTCATCGCTGGACCAATCCAGCTCGGCTCGGATATTGTGATGCAAGTGTTTTCGTAATCACCTTGAGTGGCCAGCATTGCCTAGTCTGAATGTTGGTTGGAGAAGAAAATGGTTGAAGATCATAGATGTGCCGGATGGTCACGTGGATAATGGAGTGTTCGAGTCACGTTATTACAGTTATAGAATGAAACTCAAGCAAAGCTTGTGGAAGGAAGCAGTGGCTTGCACTGAAGCTCATTCACACGGTTTGACTTTACTACGTAGTAATACTGTTCTAGCGATCGAGTCACCACCAGACTCTTGTCAGCTCTCTTGTTAGGTTTGAGTTTTTTTAGCACTCCAACTAGAATGGAAAAGCCATCTTACTGGAGCATTCTCATTTGGGTAGAGTACTCGTTCACGGAGTTTAGGTTCCCACCGTGGCTACATCGCTCCAGCTGCCGAGCGTGGCTCGTTTTAGGATTTCGCCCACATTTCTCGCTCTGAACTCCAAGCTAGTGGGAAACGAAGTGAAAAGGTGAACTGATTCAGCAACCACATTTACTCCTGTACATAGCGGCAAGAGAGCTTCAGCTGCTGTGATCCTTTAGTGCTTGCAATGCAATAGGAAATAAAGAATATTCTACTGAAGGACTCAAACCCACGATCAGCATTGTAGAGTGCTAGCATCTAACTTCTGCATACCCCTAAGACCAGCTAAGACCGGCTGATGCTGAGTCTGTTTTTGCTTAAGAAAAAGAGATGTCAATAGAAGGGCACAACAGAGTTTGTCCAGGTGTAGACGACGGAAGGTGTAATTGTCAGTGTCGCAGCTGCTGCCAAAAAGCTTATTGTGAAAGGGCATGCTATAGCGAAGTCCAGTATCATTCGCTCGGCGAATATGGATATTTTCCTGTCCTTAGAATGTGCGTTCGGCTGCTGTCATGGATTGGCACTTTACAAGGATAGAACCAAAATGTATCGCAGACGGATGAAATCATTCCGAGTGTTACAATGTTTAAGACCAGAGGTAGTGTGAATCCGTTTGTAAGAAGAGTACCTAATCGAGATGCCGGACGTAATTAAGCCCAACATTTTCCTTTGGTAGTTTTCTGTGCGTACTTCAACCTAACGTGGAGTCCAAGCATTGAAAAGCCGGATCGCAGTCGAAACAGCTTCTAAGTGCTTCCCTAATCGTACTCTTTTCTGACACAAAATCTTCGGGAAAATGCCAGCGCTTATCTAAGAGCATCTGCTTTGACCCTATGGATTTGGTGACTTAAGCACTGCACGTGAAAATGTCTTGGATAGTGGCCAAGATAGAAGCCAACGGTTGGTAATAGTTGCGGCAGTAGCAATACAAATCTAGGTGTCATGTTCCAAAGTGACCTCTCGTTAGACGACCACATCAGCTCCACAGTTAAATCTGCCTACTTTCAGCTACACAACACTGTTAAAAGTCGGGCTTGTTTAGATAAGGATACCGCGTCTAATTTGGTCCATGCATTTGTGACATCCCGACTTGATTTCTGTAACTCGCTACTTACTGGCCTACCGGCATGTGCTATCAGGCAATTGCAGCTGGTGCAAAACTCTGCAGTTAGGCTTGTCTGTCGTGAACGTCGCAGTTGCCACATCACACCACTTCTCGCCGACCTGCACTGGCTACCAGTCGAGCAACGGATCGACTTCAAGGTTTTGTCGCTCACTTTTAGATCACTTCATTCTTTGGCTCCAGCCTATCTCTCCGATCTACTCCCCCACCAGGCCAAGCATAGTACCACCCGCTTTTCGGAATCCAACGGTTTACCAATATCTCGTACAAACCTCAAATCCTTTGGAGACCGTGAATTTAGTTCGTATGCTCCCAAAGCCTGGAACTCCCTCCCGACTTGCGTCAGAAAATCTCCTGACTTGACCACATTTAAAAAAACCTAAAAACACCTATTTAGGACAGCATTTAGTGGGTCCCTGTGATTCGTCCTTCATGTGCTTATGCGTGCTGACACTGTGCATGCTGCCACTAACCACATTTGCATGCTGACCCTGTGCACATCACTCCTAACCACGTTGTTCACGTTGTTTATCAAGCATGATATTACTCACGATTCAATCGTGTTTCCCTTTGCAGCAAATGCAAAGCGCCTAGAAAGAGATTGAGTTCTCCGAGGGTGCTTTATCAAGTGCATTATTATTATTATTACAGAGCAGATCGAGAAAGTAACGAGCGATCAGCTTTGACTGGTAACGGAGAACTTGTGTCGAAGTCAGAGCTGGCATACAATTTGTTACAAACTGAGGATCAGTATATATCCTCTAACATGTTTGTGTTTATGGACTGCTAGCCAAAACATGTCACGATCATTTTCGCATGAATAAGCAACATAATTTTGCGTACCACTGCCTTGGTTTGCTTACCAGATGGGCAAACATACGAAATGGTTGATGACTTATTCGTCATTTTCGAATGATATTATTTGTTGGATCCACCGGAGTACGCGAAGTAAAATTAACTGGATGCCAAGTATCCCCCTCTCTAAAAATGTATCTCAGCAACGATGTTGGGCATTTTCTCAGCTATTATCAACGGTTTGAAGCATGTTGTTTTGAGCATACACAACAATGATCTTGAATGGCTCGAAACGTAGCGAGCAATCGATGACACGGCAAAAAGAAAAAACACCCCACCGCATCTCTGCCATAGAGGGAATCAAACAATTCTTTTAAGCCAGGAAGTTCCCAGGTCTTCACTCTCTCAGTTTTTCGGCAAGATACACTTTTGAGAGGGTAATACTCGACACGTGGAACGATTCTTACTTCCCATTGTTATGATGTTGCTACCTACATTATCCTTTGAAAACTGCAGCTGTTTCCGAACACACATGAACCGCCAAACACGTTCGGCAGCTTCGCTAATAACTGTGACACTCTAAATTGTTTTACTGTTGCTGCAGTGCTCATTTTTAACCACACATATAAGCAAGTGCACTTTGCTATGGGTGTTGACCATGTTGAGCATCCAGTTTTCTGCCCTGCTTTGGCACATGAGTGAGATCCTTGCGATTAATAGCCAAGGTCCTCTGCTCTAGTCCTTCGGCGCATGCGACGCGCCTGGATAGAGATTACATTCTTCTATGTCGCTATACAAATGAATTAGATTATTTATTCTTCAAGTAATTGTGCTTCCTTTTCACACACAGTAAGCTACCGAGGTGATGGTGTGCACAATTGAAAACATGTTTTGCTTTCTCTTATTAATTCTACCTAGTGGTAATATTATAGGCTATATTTGGAAAACACTGCAATTTTGAGATTTTGTTAATTTCCAGAATGCGAAAAAATTGTATGCTCGCACCATATGTGTATATATATATATATATCCTTTGATATATATATATATATCCTTTGATATATATATATATATATATCAAAGGATATATATATATCCTTTGAAAATTGACGCGACTAATGTTACCTAAAATAGACGAAATCACTCTTAAATGAGGGCAACCAATTGTTCGCGGCTCATCGTTGTATAGAAAATGTGGTCCGCACTATTGTTCTTATTCAGTGTTTTACTTTCCCCTACTAGGCGAAGAATCATACAATCCGCCGTTTTTAATCGTTTAGCCATACCTCATACGCATCTCAAAACTGTTGGAGACCTTGTCTTTAGTTCCTATGCTCCCAAAGCTCAGAAATCACTACCGACGCACGTCACAGCGTCTCCTGACATGACGGCATTTAAAAAGAAGCTTAAAACGCACCTTTGTGTAACAGCATTTGGTGGGTCTTTGCGATTCGTCCTTCGTGTGCATGTACCTGCTTACACTAGGCCTGCTGCTTGCGGATGTTACCACCGTACATTTGGTAATGCTTTGTATGCAGCACCTTTAAAGTGCTTCAAGAGAGATTCAGTTCTCTGAGGACACTATGCGAATGTATTATTACTATTCTTATTACTTTTCTTGCCTTTCCGAATCAGCTGCTTCGATGCATTACAGATTCGGAATCAGACGGGTAAATGTATCTGTCACTAACTTTGTTCAAGCAAAATGGTTATAATAAACTGGCTAGTTGTAGCCTTGGGAGTCCGAGATACGAGAGCTACTTTAAAAATGCTTCCGCCAAACCGTGCGGCCTTGCAACAACCGGAACCATGCCGCGCTAGTGCAGGGGCTTGAGCGATGGCGACGCGACGAAGAACGAGCCCCCCCATAAGCGAGTTGTTGTACTTATGACGACAGCTGTATTGTGTCGTATGTAGGCAACACGAGCGAGCGAGCGTACGTACGGATGTAGCGGTGGTAGCCGTCACATAAGCAGGTCCGGAGCGCCAGTAGATAAGAGAGTAAGAGAATAGGGAGATAGAGAGATAGAGACAGAGAGGGGGAGACAGAGAGAGGGAGACAGAGAGAGATGGATGGATGGATGGATTGATGGATGGGTGGGTGGATGGATGGATGGGTGGGTGGGTGGATGGATGGATGGATGGATGGATGGATGGATGGATGGATGGATGGATGGGTGGGTGGGTGGATGGATGGATGGATGGATGGATGGATGGATGGATGGATGGATGGATGGATGGATGGATGGATGGATGGATGGATGGATGGATGGATGGATGGATGGATGGATGGATGGATGGATGGATGGATGGATGGATGGATGGATGGATAGAGAGAGAGAGAAAGATAGAGAGAGAGAGAGAGAGAGAGGAGAGAGATAGAGAGAGGAGAGAGAGAGGGAGAGAGGGAGGATAGGTTGTCTACAGGCTGACGCGCAGGCAGAAAGCGAATTGGGCGGCAAGGATAAGTCACGTGCCGGCATGGAGCACGCCCGTTGGGCAGACGGAGCGTCGGCTGGGGAGGAACCACGTGATGGCGAGGACACGCCCACAACAGCCCTAGCTTTGCAAAAGTTCTGGGGAACCCGGGCCTGTCTCAGTAAGTGACCCCGTGGCTTCTCTAATATGGAATTTCAGTTCCAACTTGCGGCGCTAATTCCAACAGACATATTAAGATACTTGACTGCAGTTCGAATGCTGCAATTTAGTTGCTGGCAAATTGAATTAATTAACCTGTCGCGTGTTCTTTTTCGGCAAGCGTAAACGCTAGTCTTTGATGCCCGTTGGCGCCCCATTTCAATCTGCAGATTTCCGTGAGGTTTTCTTGCCCCGCCAGCTAAGACACACCTGTCGTTTATCGCCGAATTTACTCGCGTCACGTCAGGGTCATTAAAACAGAAAGGTCAAACATACTAGTTTTCACACACACTCACATGCGACCCAGTGCGCTCCTTCTGCAAAGCACGCACGTATATAGCTATCTTGGCCCTTGTCCGATCTCCTTCTCAAGGCCACTCCTCAGAAAAAATGTCCGAATTCTGACGCCTGGAGACGAGAGGATGCGTGAGGACGTGAGTCCGCGGGAGTAACGGAAGTAAGTAAGGCAGTAGTAAGGAGTAACCTGGAAAACAGCAGCACGGACTTCAGCCGACTGCACGTCGGCGGCAACGTGCGTCGATGGCGGCAACGTGCGTCGATGGCGGCAACGTGCGTCGACGACGAGAGTCTTCGACAGGTAAATTAGCTCATTCGTGCAAGCGGGCAGAGGCACAGAGTAGCGCTATCTCAATGACTAGAAGAGACCCCGAACGAGAAAGTCCCCGGCGGTTGATAGAGGCCTCGATGCACCGCAGCAACTTTGCAGCCGCCGGAACCTGTCAGCCCGGTAGCTCACGCCGCACTCGCGTGAATTTCGTTCTCCTAATGACCCTGAAAACTGGCTATTATTCGAACTCCGTTGCTTTTCGAACTATACTGAAGTTCCATCTGCAGTGTGCAGCTGAAGGCTATTTGCTGCACACTGGCCGGGTTAAAATATGCGTTCCTAGCAATAAATATCATATGTGTTAAATAAAAAACAAAAAATAAAATAAATAAAATATGCGTTCCATCCGCACATGGATGGCAGCAAATTTTCTAAAACTAAACGATGATAAAACTAACTTACTAGTTATGGGAAAACCCAGTGTGATTCACAAATTGGAAAGGCTGATGCTCAAAATTGGCTCTGCCAGCATATCTCCTATAGAATCACCTCGAAATCTAGGTGTCATATTCCAAAGCGACCTCTCGTTAGACGACCATATCAGCTCCACAGTCAAATCTGCCTATTTTCAGCTATATAACATTGCTAAAATTTGGGCTTGTTTAGATAAGAATACCACCTCCAAGTTGGTCCATGCATTCGCGACATCCCGTCTTGACTTCTGCAACTCCCTGCTTATTGGCCTACCAGCATGTGCGATCAGGCGATTGCAGCTGGTGCAAAACTCTGCAGCTAGGCTTGTCTGTCGTGACCGTCGCAGTTACCACATCCCACCACTTCTCGCCGACCTGCACTGGCTATCAGTCAAGTAACGGATTGACTTCAAGGTTTTATCGCTCACTTTTATGTCACTTCATTCTTTGGCTCCAGCCTATCTCTCAGATCTACTCTCCCCGTCAGGCCAAGCATCGTACCACCCGCTTTTCGGAATCCAACAGTCTACCAATACCTCATACAAATCTCAAATCCTTTGGAGACCGTGCATTTAGTTCGTATGCTCCCAAAGCCTGGAACTCCCTCCCGACCTGCGTCAGAACATCCCCTGACCTGACCAAATTTAAAAGGAACTTAAAACACACCTATTTAGGACAGAATTTAGTGGGTCCCTGGGATTCGTCCTTGATGTGCTTATGCGTGCTGACACTGCATGCTGCCACTAACTACATTTGCATGCTGTCCCTGTGCATGTCACCCCTTACCATGTTATTCATTTTGTTTGCTTATCAAGCATGGTATTACTCACCATTCAATTGCATTTCCCTTTGCAGCAAATGTAAAGCGCCTAGAGAGACATTGAGTTCTCTGAGGGCGCTTTATCAATTGCATTATTATTATTATTATAGCAAGGTAATTGGAAAACCACTGAATTATCGGCTGAGATGCAATTTATTCTGTGGGTTTGTATTGCTATGAACCGGTTTCCGAGAGCTATTTCCACGGGTACGAAAAGAACAGGCCGCAAACACAGAGCCGGTTGCTTTGCTGAAACGTTGAAGTTTTAAATTAGCCAGATTATGACTGATTTTCATCTTCGCGGTTCCCTAATTTTTCCGGCAAGGAACCGGTTAATCAATAATCTGTATCCGAGGGCACATAAAAGCAAGTGCCCTACAAAAGGTCAGTCGACTGTGCTTGAGGAATTGGCTTTGGCGTTTGAGCTCCACGCCACGGAGCCGTTTGTAGCATATTGCCTTGCGGCAAGGATTTGGTGGCTTTGCAGATTAGTGATGTTACCCAGCACACGGACCGCGCTCGGTTGATCGAGAAGAGGGAACTTGTAGCGAAACATTTTTTAAGGAGCTTAAGATTCAACAGTTGGAGAGTTGGTAAAGTCGAGAGTCGGGAGCGTAGCGAGTCATGAGGTTTGGTGTAAGCGGAAGGCTGGTGTCAGCGGAAGGCGAGTGTCAGTCGGGCCGAAGCGCCCGACAAGCCAACGGCTAACCGGATGGAAAGTGTCAGTGGAGTCAGATAGCAAGTCGGCCATCCAGCGATCTACCGAATTTAGGCCTTGTGTTGGGACCGAGACACACGCACCCTCACAACTTCTCGACGGAGATAGAAGTTCCGAAGTCAGGTGTTCGGCGTGTGGCTTGAGACGCGAACGGCGGACGAGTTCGTACACGCGCACGTGAGGGGCTGTTCTCGTTCCGAGTTAGGGGAGTAGGAGGAACGTTGCCCGGGTAGGGAGAAGATTTTCGTTAGAGTATCGTACGTGGCACCACGGGTTTCTGCTGAGCGACTGAACTGCCTGGACCGGCGCAGCTAATTATTTAGCCTGTAACGGCACCCTGTATTTACGGAGAGGTCCGTGCGTTTGTCTCGGCGAGTGTTTGCGAGGAATGTGGGGGACTACACTAAACTAGATGCGAAATGACATGGCGCGCTTGCGAATAAAGTTAGACTCCTATATTTGCGGCTGGTATCTCTGTCCAGCTGAGGCCAACAAATGTGAGACCTTCGGATGAAAGGTAAGTAGGATAACGGCTCAAACGCTGTAGTGGAGGCGACCTGCCGCGATAGCCCAGGAGATAAGGGGCTCACTCTTCACGATCGAGGTCGTGGGTTCAAATCCTGCAGTTGAACGATCCTATATGGCCAATTACAAGTGGTTGTAAGTCAATAAGGCTCTTCTGCCGCTATACAAATGAGGCCATTAAATCAGATAAGATCTTTTAATATTTTTTTTATTACTCGTTTAGCACACCCAACCGACACTCGGCAGTCGGCTAGGCTGCTTGGTGAGCGGAGGAGTACGCCCCCACCACCGAGCGTTCTGCCTTTACACGCTGGTGTGTGTCACGATTGTTGTTGAGCGCCTGTTGGCATCCGTCGCTGTCACATAGACTTGTCTACGTTATAGTTATGGGCATGCTATGTTGATGTATGGGCGTAATTCGTTGCTGACGTGTTCCGCCACTGCCGGCACGCCTGCGTGCATTGGTGCTGAACCTACAAGTCGCTAGCTGCGATACAAGGTTCGGGCTTCATCAGTATTCCTTGCGCTTCAACAGAGACTGGTTCAGCTACGAGAGCTTCGTTTGCGGTCTATCTCGGTCCGTATGCGAAAGCCTCACACCGCGTTTGCAACAATGCTAGTCTCAGTCAACACGTGACAAATTCCGGCGAAGACCTGAGCGTTGGAGCGCGCTTACAACTAATGCGTGGCGTACCGGTGCACGCCCTTTCAGTATCGCGCCTTTCTAACGCCTCCGAATCAGGACCGGGCAAGCAATCTTTCTGCTCAAGCCAGAACAACTTAGAATACAACAAGGTAAAAAGCAGAACGGTAGAGGATAAGTGTGCTTAGCTATGTACGTTGGCCAGTGAGCAATCTTTTTTAATCACGTAAAGCATATCGGACAAATCATCCGTATCCAGCACCTCTTGAGATGCAACACCTCATTAGCCCTGGCTATTGGACAGTGTATACGGTTCTCTTGAGTACGAGCCACCTTTGTTGGATTGCCGCATTAGATTCACCTCTTCTTCGCTGTGAACGCGCGATTCAGCCAGGCTACTTGTTTTTGCGGGTCTATCATTCCGGCTGGTTAGTTTAGTTTAGTCGTTTCAGCAAGCTTCCCAATTATTGTCCGAAGTAGCGCGACGTTGACGGAGGTTGAAGCGCGGTTTTCCGCTCGTTGCTCCCGGCTTAGCGCTAGTGCATACCAGTATGACGAGCAGCACTCGTGTGAAGTCAACCGAAAGACAGCGGACAGCGGGTCAGATGGCTTACCATGTTTGCATGTATGAGTGCCAGCATTTTGAACTGCACCTGCACAAAGCACCGAGGACGCTGCCAGGTGGCAATTACAGGCGGAGACTTTTCATACCATAATCAAAGTCTGAGCAGCTCTCGAAGCTCATAATCAGTATCCAGCACCACAACAGTCTCCCGCAGCAAAGAAAGTGTGGCAAACGTAATAGGCTCAAAAGAACTCTCAAGGAGAAACGTAAAGTTCGAATAGATTTTGGCTTGGAAATTGAAACCCTTTATTATTATTACGCTACATTTTTTACCTCAGCAATTTCACCTACATGAACTTGAAGTAACAGCTACGAAGAGCTAGTTTACTCTCTCTTGACAGAAAGCCTGCCAGGGGGCTGCTGCTGCTATTGTCGTAGCACGTTGTCCACCAGCTGTGAGAAGTAAGCTGCAGCAACCTTCTAGGTTAAGGCAAGACTAAACTAGACGCGCAATGACATGGCGCGCTTGCGAATAAAGTTAGACTCCTACATTTACCTTCTAGGTTAAGGCGAGACTCGTGCCTGGCATCTATTAAGTAGGCAATCTTAGCATGTCTCACTAGGTCTTACTGGAAGGGTGTCCCCGTATATATAATGATGTAGCCAACCTGCCTGCTTACGTCAGATGTCATTGCCGGGGGGGGGTGTGCAGGAACTTGTGTACGTTGCCGCTATGAAGACACTCACCCGAACGCAAGTGCGACCGCTTCAATAAATGAGCCGGGTAGCGAATGTTACGGCTAGCTCTCCTTGTTTTTCCTCACCAGCTTTGCTGACCAACTCTCAGGATAGTAATGCTCTGACGCCAAGCTATTGAACTGCTAGAAGTGGCAAGCACTCGAAAAGCAGCATGCAATATATTAAATTCTATTAGATTGTATATTTCAATGTCCTATCAAGTTATATATCTAGGAGCTTAGCAGACACAATCTCAGCGGATCTTGCTTTAGGTATGCTGCGGATCAAGTTTGTCACATAGCTGCTACAGCAAGTCTATCGTATCTGCCATGATGTAGGGTGGCTCTCCCCCTTCCCGAAGTACAATAATAACTAGGTGGATTGAGAGCAGGCACAACAAGTTGTCTATTGGTGAGCCGCGATGACACACTAGGCAAGGCTGTTTCTTTTCATGACCTATGTATGACCCGAGGTCGTGTGTTCGAATCTTGTGGTGGGCGATCGTTTATTGCCACTGCAAGCGGTGGCGATAGCCGTAAAGGCTCCTCTGTCGCTGTACAAAAGAGGCTGTTGAATCAGCTAGTATTTTTTTTATAGGTGTAGTGACTACATATTGCTTCGCATATGTTGTAGGAGTGCAGAAGAAACAAACACAACAGATCGCATCTGTATTGGTAACCAAAACTCCAACATTCAAATCTAAACTAAAGATATTGTTATTAATTCAGTGCTCACACCAAGCCTTGTAATGTGCAGGTGGTGGAATATTATTTATAATATATATATATAGATATGAATGTCTGTATCACAAAACAGCGAGGACTTCGAAGAACTCAGCCGGCTGACAGCACTGGATTCGCTTGGAGCATAGTCTAGAAACGGCGCTAACAGATCCACTGCTGACTGGGCTTTCATATTGTTTGTCGTCACAGGCAGGCTTGGGAGCCGAACTATGCCTGAAATGTAAACGGGCAAATAATTCTCGCGTTCAGTACTTTGTGTGCATGTTCATGAAATTGGGTCTTCTATTCAAGCTCTTGAAGACAACACGAATAGGAGCGTCCTTTCCGGCGAGTCGGCCAAATGCCTGCTCGACTTGCAAAAATACGTTTGTGTGAACTTGAATGTACAATGTGAAGGTCTAGGTGCAGTCCTGATACGGCTTAAATATATAACAACTTGACGAGCAAAATTGAAGCATGCTCAAGCAGTTGGCTGGCAGCCAACCAAGGCTGAAGCCGAGCACCGGCATATGCTCTGGAATGGTTACTTGTAACGACGGCTGCAGGCGCTATTATAAACACACTGAAAAATGCATCATGGGCGGTACACCGACGAGGAGCCGCCCAAGCAAGCAACAGTAAAAAATAAGCAGCCTTGTGCAAAACTCTACAAAAACAAGATGAAAAATTGGTGTTTGGCTCTGGAGTAATTCTCTTCTTAGCGATGCTGACTAATTGTCCAGGCTGGAACGGTTTCTGAAGACACCTTTCTGGCTAGTCTTGGCAGACGGAATGGCTTATGGCTGCGGTTTTGTCAGGGCTATCCAAGTCCTGCTTTAAGTGGTGGCAGGAACGAAACGAGCGACTGGTGCTATGTTTCGCGGGCCTAGGCCCTCGGGTACCGATGCCGAAATGGCTCCTGACGCCTTGCAGACGTAAGCACCGTGGTATCGACTCACCGACTCTACAACGTGCCACGAGACAGAATGACGATGCAAAGCCTTAAGCCTGACTAGATAGTTGAGTAAATGGTACTAAGGGCATGCCAATCAGGCCAACGCATGTGCCTGTAATGGTCGCCGGCCTTTGACGCTAACCTGACCGGTTATTACCTGGACTGATAGAAGTCGAATATGGCGAACCGGAGTGGTTCATATGCGAGAATTCTGCAGGAGATCCATTAAAAGGGAAGTCGATAACTTCGCCTGTTAGCTCATCCCATATACTGTTCTGTAAGCATAAGCAGCAACAGGGACTCAGTCTAAAGAGCACTAGGCTCTCCACAGACGTCATCACATAGTTCTTGCACTGCTTCGAGGGCTAGCTTGTAACTTTTTTTGCAGCTGCTATCGTTAATAAGCCCAGAGGTGAGCAGAAATCCGGCTTGATATGCACTTGCATGGAGCTGAAATCAGCGAGACATTCTAGCACGCCCCCAGACAAAGCATTTCTGCCGAAACGAAAGGAATATGGCCCACCAACCTGAAACGACATGTCAGATAGCACTGGGTCAAGTGCCAGCTCGTCGTGGACCATTTGTGATGCACTGTCATGACACGTTCGCATGGGTTCAGCTGGTATGATATCGCAATGCTGATGGTCTCCCGGGTGCTCTTGCTTGATGAACGACATCGGTTCATGTATGGTGTCACTGGCATGCATAGGCGTCGTTGTTCGACCAGGCGTACTATCACGTGTGTCACACGATGCACTGCCACTGCGGCTTCCAGCGGATGCTTGTCCTCTCTCAAGGATATCGAACGTCTCTGCCAAATATCAGGAAACCTTTTCATGCATGCGCATATAAGGGCAGCCGGGTCACAGAATGGGGTGCCTGCATTGTAACGGTCGTGATCGCAGGCCGAGTACTCAACGAATAACTAATTAACGTTAATGGGGCCAAACAATATGCAGTGTGTCGACCTGGTGCCAAAAAGTTAAATCTGTAACTTAAGAAACAAGAAAAATGGGCCACCATAAACTAGGAAAAGGTAGGATGCTTTTACGCTGTTCTGCTTGATATGCTTATGTTATGATTATGCAATGCTTTGCTATTGTCTTTCCGTGTACAGCTATTTCCTAAATCTCGAAAGGGACCCTGAAGATGCTTTTTCAAAAGCTTACGGCAACCGTCGATGTTGGAAAGTAGCCAACTTGTAGGCTGGAATATTCTATCAAACTTTAAATCCTACTCGGCACATGGTAGAGCTGTGCTACCAGCCTGCAGTCCATATTTAAATTGATGGTCGATAAGGCACCTGCTGCCAATAAATTCAAGCTACAGGCGTCAAACGCAGTCTTTCAATATCATCAAATCACACAATTTCTTTTCGAATGCATTCTAAACCATTTACGTTTAACAGGTGGGTGGGGTTTTAAAGGCCTCCAGCCAGGTCGACCGATAACAGGTTCTGCTGGTCACTGTTGGCAGAGCTTCGTGATGCATATAACCTTGTAGCTAAGAAAGGACCGCCCAATACGAGCATGACATGACGATAAGTTTTTCCTGTTTAGTAAAATAAAAAACCAGGCTGAGCTAGAACGAAGTCTGAATAGCAGGGCGTTAATTTTCACACTTGCGAGCATGTGCTACAGGTATTTTGATGAGATAGGTTGCTGAGGTCATTAAGCTCAGCTCATCTATCGCTTTTCAGCTTCTTGCTGCCAATCAGCAGCTGTACGGCCATGCCGGCTAAAGTTGGCTGGTGATTGAGGTTAATCAAGAAGACAACCGTCGAACCACCGCATCGAGTAGAGGCAGAGCCAGAGTTTTCAACCAGGGAGGCAAGACTTGCTAGATTTTAATGTAGCTGGCAAAACGTGCAAGGAGTGAAAAATTATAGTGCATTATCGTAGTGATTATTCCACATGCACTCAGCCTTTGTTAATCGAGTGGAAGTAGGACATAATTTCGTCGTTGGTGACGGTCAGAGCGCAGATATAGGGAGCGACCCAGGTTGCCTCCACACTTTGGGGCGGGCAGGCGACGGTCCCCTCCACCTGCCCCCTGGCTTTGCCACTGGTTGCGAGTATCACTACTTGCTTGGCTGGGTAGCTGTGCCAGCCACATACGGCAAAGGCTTATGCTTGAAAAAGCTATAAAAAACTATACAGCTATATTGGGCAACTTCAGACAACCGAGGAGGCCACATTCTGCAACATGTGCTGGTCCTTCAGCCTAGGGAGTCACCAAGACCAGCTTAAGGATCGAAATTGTTCAGCCTCGAAATTTGAAGTCGACGAGTAGCATTCCTAGTTGGGCATCGGTTGTCATTTAAAGTCTCCATCAGTAAACTTCGACTGCTCAGCCTAACATTTATTCCATAGGTTCCTTGATGTCTTGCCGAGTTGGTTTGGTCCAGCGGTAAAGGTGTTCGCCCCAACCAAGGTCTGGCTGAGGTCGTGGGCTCGAGCCCCGAGGCATATGTGAAGCGCCTGAATAGAGATTACGTTCTCTTGGGGCGTTATACGAATTATATTTATATATTCATTGACATAAGTTACAACATTTTCTGAATTTTTATCCAGCTTACCACAGTAAGCATACCGTGTTGCCTAGCATAAATCCTTCATGAGACGTAGTAATAATAATAATAATATAATACACTTGATAAAGCGCCCTCAAAGAACTCAATCTCTTTCTAGGCGCTTTGCATTTGCTGACGTAGCTACCGATGATGTAGCATCACGAATGCTGGAATTAAGTTCTGAGCAGGCCGTCTTGTCGAACCTTACTCTCAAGCAATGACCCATAAACTTATATAGAGATTACAATCTCTCATCCTCTCTAGCAGATACACAGCTCTTCGATATGCTTCTACATACTGTGTTCAACCGTACATTCAGAGGTACAATTGCAGGATTTTCACTTCAAAGTAACGACAAATACCAAATGCTGTGGCAGGAGCAACAGAAATAAAAGAGATTTCGGGTTCTCTAAACTAAAAATATATTGATGTCAACCACCATCAAAGTTCTATTTAATACTGGCAAGGTCAAGTAGCGTAAGTTAAAAGGAAAGAACGACTGTTACAAGAGCGTCATTTATATGGCGGCAAAAAAGCCTTCAAAGCTATCTTACAGAAGGGAATAAAGGATTGCCTGCTAAAAGACTCAAACCCACACTTTGGATCGTCAAGTGCGAGTATGCTTGCCGCTGGGCTAAAACCCAGTGGCATGCCGGTTGCTTCCACCGATTTCTCCAACGAGTAGTGAGCTGATGAGCTCTACCATGCGGTTGTAGCTTCAATGGCAGCAACAGCAGCAAGAGCAGCGGCTGCATCCAACGCGCCAGTGCTGGTTACCTGGCTTGGCCATGCTTCTTTTGATTGCCTGCGGGTCTTTCTTGTTCCACTTTGCTATCTCCTCGTCCATTTTCCTAGCTTTGGCAGGATTTAGGGACCAAAGACAGCCTTTTCTCGAGCTGGCGCCGTCCGAGTTGGGGTTCTCAATTTTCTCGAAGCACTTGTTCAAGGACAGGTTATGCCTCACGGAATTCTGTAAAGAAGGTACGGCGCCTGAGAAGGCTGTTTGTTTCTTGTCAAATGCCTCAAACAAGCTCAGTCGGCGAAGGCACAATGCTGGCTCCAGTGAAAAGTTCTATTGATTCGTCTGACAATTGAGACGACTGGGTTTTTGTCTCATAGCATCTTTGCCCGTGCACTGCGTTGACACACGACAAGAGGACAATAGTATAATAGCCTGTTTTTGAAGCCGGTTAAATAGCATGGCAAACACCGTAGTAACAAGAGCAACAGGCAACTGTTTTGTGCACAAGTGCTCTACGTGTCTGAACCCTTTCTAATACCGCAGCACGTCGGTCCAAGCTGCAGCTTGGGTACACACACAAGCTGCCTGCCCAATTCCAAGAAAATAGCAGCCACTGGCCGGCGAGAGCCGTAAGCTTCACCCTCCGGGGTTGACAGAAGCCTGCCCAATAATCGGGACTGGGGAGCATGGCAGTTGCTGCAGATCGTGTCTGGCCCCTGAAAAGTTAGATTCACAGTGTGACTCGCGTAGCCGGTTGCCTATGGGTGGTTGGCTACCAAAAACAAAAGAAAGCAGTCAAACGGCGTTTGACGGCTGTGCTAATAAAAACTCAGAATTGAAAACACACTTCCTTAAAGGTCCTGTTCCCTGTTCCAACTGCCTAATGACAGCAGAACAGACGATAACAAATTAGTGAGAGAGACGTAGACACACACACACACACACACACACACACACACACACACACACACACACACACACACACACACACACACAGAGAGAGAGAGAGAGAGAGAGTGAGTGAGAGAAAGAGAGATAGAGAGAGAGAGACAGAGAGAGACAGAGAGAGATAGATAGATTGATAGAGAGAGAGAGAGAGAGAGAGAGAGAGAGAGAGAGAGAGAGAGAGAGAGAGAGAGAGAGAGAGAGAGAGAGAGAGCAAGAGGGAGAGAGTGAAAGAGGGAAATACAAAGAAATAGAAAGAGAGACAGATAGACAGTGAAAAGAAAGGAGAGAGTGAAAGAGGAAACAAACAAAGAAATAGAGGGAGTAAGAAAGAAGAGACAAAAAGAATGAGAACTGATACAGAGACGTAGAGGAAGAGAGGCTGAGAGAAAGAAAGACATAATCAAGAGGAGTGAGAAAGAGGTACAGATAGGGAGAGAGAGAGAGAGACAAAGAGGGAACGAGAGGAGATAGGGGAGGAGATGGAGAGACAGAGAGAGCGAGAGAGAGAGAGAGAGAGAGAGAGAGAGAGAGAGAGAGAGAGAGGAAGAGCGAGAGGAAAAGAGGGGAGAGAGAGGTGAGGTGGAAGATGCAGAAAGACAAAGATAGAGAAACAGGTCTAAGGTAAGGGTTTGTTTGTGGTTACAGCAGAAATTTGAATGTGGAGTCGGTAGAGTAGAGTCGATAGAGGCAAAGACTATACTGGCATGTAGATATCATCAACAGGGCTCACGAGCGGGAAGCAAAAGGCAACAGTGCTCACCTTCCAGCCATCGGGTGCCGTCTTAAAGTATGGAAAATTACTCGTCATGAAGTTGTATATTTCGCTCACAGGCAGGCTTCCCGTCTTGCTGTTCTTCAGAGCCATCGCTATCAGGCAGCTGTACGAGTAAGCCGGTTTAGGGTACGGATTATTGATCACAGACGAGTGCGTGGGGCAGTTGGTGTAATATCCCTGCTGCTGCTGCGGCTGGTGGTGAAGATGCTGCTGCTGGTACGACGACAGCTGCTGCAGCTGAGAGAGCGCCGGCTTGTGAGGCGAGCCAGCGATGTCGGCTGCAGCCGCACGGCCGCCGGCGACGTACATCGTTCGCGCCGCCTCAGGCGCGGTAACGTAGCGAACGCTGCTTCCCATTATTTGAACGTTGCTCGGTAGCGCAACCTCGATGACGCGAAGCGGACTGGAAGACAGTGTCGCCGCCGCCGTCGTCGGCTGGCCGACGGCCGGAGCGACCGTCTGAGGATTTACCATCAGACTGGGACTCCTGTTGTCCGGCTCCTGGCGCAGCGAGCCGATGTTTACCGCGTGCAGCCAGCTCAAATTCGACACGGACGAGTCGAGGTCCACGTTGGTCGGCACGCCGTGAGGGTGCTGCGATGCCGGTAGCTGACAGTGAGACGACGAGTGCTGCTGCCGCAGCAGATGGGAATCTCCGCCGCCGCCGCAGCCGCCGCACCCAACTCCGCCTCCGTGAGGTCCTACAGCCGAGCCGTCGACCGCGTGGGCGAACATGTCGCCGCCGCCGCCACCGCAAGCGCCGGACGCTATATCCCGGTCTATCATGTCTTGAAGCGACAGGTAGTCTTCGTCGCCATTGTAGCAGTCCATTGTGCCACGGTCGGCGCTCAAGCGAGGCACCTCCGAAGTGTCTTCAAACGGGCTTGAACCGGCTACGCCCCCCCGACCAGCCAGCCGCTTATTGGAGACGCCGGCCGCTCCTCATCTTGGGCCGAATCTTCGGCGATGCGCTTGCGGCGGTAGAGACTCGCGGCCCTCTAGCAGCAGCGACGAGAGCCGCAGCGCATTACGCAGCTAAACGGTCGGCGGCATACGAGTCCGACTCAGACCGTAAATCTGAGCCCGATTCCACCGTTGGAAGAACACCCGAGTTCAAAACAGCTGAGCGATGATTGGACGTGGGCGGCCACATTGTTCCATTGACAGGCGGCGCCCCCTGCAGGCGGCAGGTGCGGGACCTTTAGGCCGGCTGTCATCGTTAAAAAGCCTCCATTGTCTTGTCGCTCCGTGCAAACAAAGAGACACGTGATATCATGCTATCGCGCAGCAAAAATTCTAGCCTGGAGCTGGCTGGAAAGCAGAGCAACGCTGCAGCACGCGCCTGCTTCGAATGCTAGGTTCGGCCCTGTTCCTGCAACCCTCAGGCATGCCGCCAGAAAGCGAAATGCCAAAAAGTACCGCGTACCGCCGACAGCGCGAAGCGTGGGCATACGGCGTGCGCGTATTCGTGTACTAAGAGCCCTGCAAGTACAGGATCCTCGCTGCTTGCGATACAGAATCCTCGCTGCTCGCTCGCGATTTCCCGACGGCCTGCTTCAGTTTGCGGCTCCCAGAGTAAGCGGCGAGCTGTCGGGCAAGGAGATGAGGGCGCTGTTATCGCTCCAGCGCAACGACGCACGACGAGTCAGTCGACGAGCAAGCTCGACGCGTAATGTGGGGGGGGGGGGGTGGTGGCGCACTGCTAAAAAGTAGCGCTGTCAGCATTCCCACACCGCCTTCAACAAACTACGACCGGCGCTGCGACCCCAAACGAGCCGGTGGCAAGTAGGCCCGCGCCACTAGTCCGAACCGAGACGGCAGCCGGGCGTAGCGGGATGGCTGGCCCCCTGGCTATCACCCCCCCCCCCGTGGACCATCTGAAGGGACGATGCACCGGCGTTCAAGCTTTCCGACACGCTCGCTCGCTTTCCGTGAATAGTTGCTTCAAGGAAAGTCAAGGTCTGGCCACCCTTTGGCTTAATCCTGGTTACTCCTCATGCCGACTGCCGCTGAAAATCAATGCTGTAGGATGATGAAAGAGCCGCGCTCGCTAGATCTTAGCCAAGCGATAAAGCTCTCACACTCACAAACCGGCGTTGTGGGTTCGAATCCCCCAGTAGGCCATTTGTATTGCAGGCTGGAAGTGGAAGTGAGAGTCACTGAGGCTCTCGGCCGCTATGTAAATGATGCTGCTGAATCAGCTTCCCTTTACCGACCAGCCAGTCGCTTAAGTTAAGCAGAGAAACGCAGAAAAGAGGGAGAGGTAAAGGGAGGGGTAAAGATATGTACATACACATGATAGTTCATGAGTTTATATATACCTGAATGCTAAACACACACGTGTGTACGTGCGTGTGCATGTGTGTGTGTGCATCTGTGTGTGTGCGCGCACGCGTGTGAAGGGGGAGAGAGAGAGAGAGAGAGAGAGAGAGAGAGAGAGAGAGAGAGAGAGAGAGAGAGAGAGAGAGAGAGAGAGAGAGAGATAAGGAGGCAGACAGAGAAACCAAATTCATCATAGTGGAAACCATTGACGCTTAAGCGGCAAAGTCGCCAAGTGATCAGGCGAGCTAGCTTTTGTATGTAAATTTCTTTAGGAGGCTGCTATCATGACCTGCGAGCCATCGGATCGAACATGGAAAACAAATTACTCTACACAGATAGCTGCTGTTTATCAGTAAAATAGGGCCGCAAAACTAACCTTCACACCTAAGCAACTGGTGAATTAACAATTTAGTCAAATGATCGAAGTGGTCGGCGGTCGAGTAGCAGAATACATTTAGTTGTTTATGTTTGTATTTACGTGCCGTCATGACTTAGTATTTCTCTTTATAGGCCGCTGCTATGGCCAGGAATATCCGCCCCTGGGAATCTGTCCATGTCGAGACAACGCGTAGGCTCCCAATGGAGCTATAGGAGAGGGTGAGTGCAGTGCGTCCTTATTGTTAACAGTAGTTAAGGTCAACGAACAATCTGACTTAGTGCCGGTAGCTGCTAATCTATTTGTGTACAGTGAGCTAATGCTCTAAATACGTAAGCCATGTAGATATAACTATCATAAGGAAAAGTTCTCTTATATCTAGAGGCAAAAGCTTATAGGTAAGCTTCAAAACTGCCAAGCGAGCACTTGCTTTTGCCACTCCACTCACTGACTGAAAGAGACTCCAGAAATACGACCCCATCTTAATCTTGAGTTTGAATAATATAGAATTGTTTCGTTGAGTTTAAATTAGGACAACAGCATCACTCTCGATAGTGGTTGAAAAGCATTGTAGCATATGCATGATACGTAGGCTGTTGCTTGTCCTAGAAGACATTATGTTAGCGACGCAAGCTTTTTCTCTGTATTTTGCAAGCTCCTGAATTCACGCCGACAAGTCTTTGACAGCAGAGCGCATAGTTAAGACGGCCGTCGAACTTTGTTGGCCACTTGGTGCATTGCGATGCCTGCTAAAGCTGATTGCTACAGCCTCGAGAGAGGCTGCGAGAAAGAACTATCAGCCCTAAGCAAACCCTACTCTCGGTGAAGAAGTCTGCTTAATGACTTCAGCTTAATAAGTGCACCTCCTTCGACATCTGTGCTGGCTGCGGAGAACGTATGATAGCGTGCCAATTCGCCGATGTCTGGAAGCGTGGGCCGACGAAACAGAACAAAGGCCCCATCAATCGGTCTCGATTACAGCTTCCTGCATCAGTCTATTGACAATATGTATACCGCATGGATGGACTGCCAAACATCTTAAAAAATTAGCGATACGTGAAAGTCTGAAGACAAATATAGGATGAATGCCAGAGCGGTCAATAAAGTAGGATCGGCAGAGCCCAAGGCAGCTGCTTTTCACGACCTCGGTCCCACGGTCGTCGGTTCGAATCATACAGTGGGCGATTCTCTATTGCCGCTTCAAGGGTATTGATAGCCTTTATAGCTCTTCTACCGCTGTAAAAAATAAGCTGTTAAATCAGCCAGAGCCCGATCATGAATCCCCCGGTAAAGGTGAAGCAGAGAAGAGTGGAAATGTGAAGATTGCAGTCGCTGTAAAGGTCGTCATGTTAGGGCTTATTGCTAAAGATGGTAGATTTTCTCACAATAAGAGTGAGTTATAACCTAAAATTGCCATGCTCTATGACAGCTTGCTGCAAAAAATAAATTTTCATCGTTATAACGTGACACTTTCCACTCTACGAACGAAAAGGTATGCAGTAGCAGAGGTGAGTAAACTCGCTGGGTCAGCTGCGTTTTTTCCTCCTCTGTGGACTGCTCCAAACTGTTTGACCCTCAGTTTCGCGTCTAAGAGGGTCAAATCGCACAGGGAACCACTATCCTACGGCGCTAAAAGCAGCAGCTGCTGCAATTGGAACAGACAGATCTATGCTGCTTATTTTTTCAGAACGTGCCGTGTGACGTGCATCGGCGAGCTATTATGTTCTCGGTGCTCATTTTTGTTGCTCAAAAGCCTCAAACGAAAAGGCTCCGCTTGAATCTCACAGCTGCTGGGACCCATGCACCGCGGGATTTAAGCGCCATTATTAATGCAAAGATCCAGCACATTACTGTAGCCACATACAGCGTGATTCACTTCGCAGCATCTGCACACGTTCCATGATGTGAGCTGTATGTACTCACTACGTTTGGCTACTGGATTTCTCGGGTTGCTGCTACTTGTTCAGAGAATGTACAACAACTTTGAAAAAAGTTCTCAAATGCTCGGTGGCGAAAGAAGGAAGTGGTTAGGATGAAGTAACTTCCTGGAACTTACAGAAAGTTCTATTAGATTGGTTTTTATCAGGAGCTACTTGCAGTACCAACGCCCTGTTTCAGAGTCTCGATGGAGCACAGTGAAGTGAGATTTTACAAGAGTTAAACTAAATTGATGCTGTCGTTGCCGCCTACGCAGGCTCTTCAAATTAGTTGTAAACTAAATTCCGCAACAAGTTTTAAGCATGTTGTCTTCATCTGACCTGTATTTAAGCATACAGAAAGGACTCCGGTGAGGCCGAGGTGGCCAAATATTGACATTGACAGTTGAATATTTTATAGAAATAACTTTCACGGCTTAATAGCACGCTGCCTGGCAGTAAAGCGGGCGGGAAATCTTCTAGACGAGCTTCTAGTAATACCCAGCTCCCGCGTCAGCTTTTCATCTCAGCAGAATAAGCAAGCTCCCCCTTCAGTGTACCCACCGGCGACTCCCGCGCCAATGGCCTGTGGAGCTGCATAATAAAGCGTTCCTTTTTTTATGGGCTCATCCATTTTCTTGCAATTTCTTATCATTTAGCTTGCACTACCTGCTGCTGCAACCATAAGTAGCACGCAATCGCGAAATCGAAAAGTCGTATGCTCTCGCTAACTGTGTGCTCAACCAAATTGACCCACGGAAGTACAGATGTCATTGCTTGTAATCCTAATCTGACTGCGTTGGCTTTCATTGTTTGACATAAGGTTGCATGGCGAAATGTGTATTCCTACTACTTTTCATTGCATCCGCGCCTAATTGCAAGGCCGACCATTTTAGTGCTCTCATTGGTAGTACCTAAACCAGTAGTTGGTTATCGTGATTATTGTTTCTGGTGTGGGCATAATCGGCGATTGTTCCACATGAAATAATTGTGTAGTTTTTAGCAGTTCAAACAATGTTGCTATTGAGTGCTTTTACCATGGTGCGAGCATTAAGAATAACCGGTACTGTTTTTTTAAACTGCGAAGGAAATCTTTCAAATGGTAAGTGCTTCTAGAAGCCAGCCATCCATGGGTTTCAAATTGACTATTGTATAAAGGATCATTAAAGCTCCGTGTACTTTCTTTAGCCTCCGACAGTGACAATCACATGGCGAAAAGAGTAAAACCAGCCCCAAAGAGCGACATAATGTGAGGACTCAGCCTATCTTAGCGAAACAATCTCTCTGTCATACAGAGTTATAAGACTTCATGCTCTGTAAACTTGCGGGAGACTACGCCGCACCATTAAGGATGACGAGTTTTATCTGCGTCCGTTCTTTAAACGCATCGCTTTCTTTACTCGTGTGCTTGTGCACAGAATAAGTCAATTAGCTTCGAGTGAAGGAAATTAGATAGATATGTATAATTTGAATAGATTATTATCAAACTTCGGTGATGCTTATATTATCTACTTCTCTTATGTTACTTATAATCATCTTATCTATGCGTATCGACTAAGCTTAACTTATTTTAATAATAATAATAATTTTATAATAATTAATTAATTAATAATTAATTTTATAATAATCTTGCTATGCCTATCTTGGATGCAATGAGGTATGGGTCATCACAGTTAGGCAGTTGTCGATATCCTTTTCCTCTGGAAAATCAGTGTACCAATTTGAACATTATTTATTTCACGCCACAAGGCTTTTGACACTGCTTTTTCAAGGCAACATATATATATATATATATATATATATATATATATATAATTTGTATACTAAGAGAACTTAGTCTCTATCCTGGCGCTTCACACATACCTCACGGCTCGAGCCTACGACATTGGTCGTCAAGGGCGAGCACCTTACCCTTTGGTCAAGTCAGAATATCATTCGGTACCGAGGTGCATGCATCTTGGCTGCACCAATTTGGGCTTGCTTAAACAGAGATACTACATCTTAAGTGGTCCATGCATTTGTGACATCCCAGTCTCGACCTCTGTAACTCACTGCTTACTGGTCTAAAGGCTCGTGCAATCAGGCGCTTACACTAGGTGCAAAGCTCTGCAGTTAGACTTGTCTGTCGTGTGCGTCGCAGTTGCCACATCACACCACTTCTCGCCGACCTGCACTGGGTCCCAGTTAAGCAGCGATTCGACTTAAAGGCTCTGTCATTTACTTTTAGGTCCCTTCATTCTTTGGCTCCAGCCTCCCTATCAAAAATACTCCTCCATCAGGCCAATAATCGTATAACTGGTCGTTCTGACTCGAATCGTTTAGCTATACCTCATCCGAACCTCAAAACCTTTGGAGACCATGCCTTTAGTTCGTATGCTCTCAAAGCTTAGAACTCTCTCCGGGAGCACGTCAAAACGTCCCCTGACATGACGACAGTTTAAAAAATCTTAAAAAACACCTTTTTATTACAGCATTTATTGGGTCTTTCTGATTCGTCCTTCTTGTGCATATGCGTCCTGCTTACACTGTGCCTGCTGCTTGTGCATGTTACCACCAATCACTTGGTAATGCTTTCTATACAGCATATGTGAAGTGCCTAGAAAGAGATTTAGTTCTCTGGATCACTACACAAATGTATAATTGTTATTATTATTACCGATTGACAAACGCCAGATATACTCGTTATAATAAGTAAGTTCCATCTCTATGCCCACACAGCACCTCCTCAATGACGCAAGGTGCGGAATCTTTTGAATCAGCCATCTTAGGAAACCTCGTAAGCATCATAACTCCACTAGCGATATTTGAGTGGATCCTTCCCATCGGTAATCTCGGCCTTCTACTTAGAAATCACGAGAAATTCCAACAACTTTCTGTAGGTTCGTGAAAGTTCTTCCTTTCTACCCTCCTCCCCCACCCCCGATGCACCGGCTCCTTCGTGAGAAACTTCTCCTCAAAGTCGTCGTATTCGTATTCTCGTAAAAGTAGGATCCTGTAATTATGCAGAACCCATTTAGCCCTACTGGAATGATCTAATAATGAAGTCTTCTGAAGTCATGTGGGCTATCGTTACGGGACGGCCAGACGAAGTGGGAATGTAGAGGCGTACGGTGGCTTTTATGCTGTTTGAATAATAAGTGCGGTCAAGGTCACGATCGTTCGCTTGACCGGCTGCTCTTAAGTCTAGGTAGGCTGAGGGCGTTATGTTTGTAACTGAGACTAGGGGGTAGGCTACTTCCCGTCCGACCGCCACCTTGTCCCTGCTACGCCTCCCGCTGCCGCGCTGCCGTTTCCGGGCTAGAGCGAGGCGATCGGCAGTTTGATTAAACCTTTTTCTAACAATAACGCACGCACCGACAATGGCAGGAGAGCTGAACAGTAATACTGGGGCGCTAGGTACGTTTGGCTACGGGGGACGTCGGAACAACGAAGCCAGCCTACCGGAAGCGCTAGGACACTCTCGAACCGGAGCAATCTTGAAGGTGGGGCAGCTAGCTCACAAATTCCAAACGCGACGACGTTGGTACTACAGTGGCTGCGTAACGGAGACTCACTAGCGTGGCACGTCCCTGCTCGCCGGGACTCCAGTGCCTGGAGGGGAGGCTACGGACAATATGCTACAGGGAAAGCGGTATGTACAAGCCACAACGGCGAGAGTATTTCTCTCCAGCCACGCTGGAGCATTGGGTCCTCGTGACCTTTCGCGGTTGACGGCATTGTCGAGGAACGCCAGCTATCCTTCCTTCGGGATGCGGATACCGAGCTGTCGGGATCCCACGTCTCGGCTGACGAACACGGTGTGCTTAACTATTCCGGCTCATGGGCCATCCGGCCTCGCGTCAAAGGTCAGGCTTGGCCTCTCCGGTGACCTTTAGCTTGCCGTATCGCGTTACATCCGCCCTATGTGCTTTTTACATGTTTATTCTGATCTCTAGATCCCGGCAAGGCTCAACTCGCGGTCAGATTTGCGTGCATTTACGTGATTTAGTTACATGAGGCCTTGCCTGACTTCAACCAACCAGTTGTGGCCGCTAACGACGGCGAACCGGAATGGCTGGCATTAAAGCGAGTGGCTGCAGGTATTCGAAAGAACAAACGTGCTCCACTACGAATTTTTGATAGCTCAAGAACAAATACAACTAAATCCCTTGAAGGGGAGGGGAGAGAATGAACATTCCTCTTGAAAGACCAAAGCGTGCTAACTCGAGTGAAGCACTTAGGAAGCTCTCGCTAAAGCCAACAGCAACAGAATCAACCCACGAGCTAGCCATGACAGCGGCAGCACTCCTGAATTGAAATTTTATAGCTTTGGACACGTGTCCAAAGCTTGGCAGACTTTCCAGCCTAAAAGTGATGGCATATTGGCATGGTAAAACACTTATATGACCCAATTTGGCAACGCCAGGATGCTTCTTGATGCTTGCGATGCTTTCATGCTAGTGGCTAGTTTCCTTTAATAATCTTGCTAGTTGGAGTGCTAATTATGCAAGAGGTTGTCCCTGTATTGGCTCAGATTTAGGCAGCCAAGTTTGAGATTGATACTTCAAAAACAAAAGTAGTCTTTCCGATCTCGGAAGTGATTATGATGCGCAAAATGATGCCGATGTCGGGGTTTAGTATACGTGTGAGAATGAAAGAGGCTTTGGAAGAATGAGCGCACGAGAATTCTGCTCGGCACACTTTATATAACCTAAAAAGGTAGTTAATCGCCTGATTGGTGATAACAACATGCACAATTTCGCATAGGCAGGGATGATGCTATGAAGAAGTGTGCTTTTAACCTTTTTTTTTTTAGCTTTTTAGCTTTTTTTTTTAGCTTTTTAATACTATCGAGTCAACAGAAATCACGATGCGATTTGATAGTGAACTTAAACCGAGCCTTGAGAGTGTAAGAACTGATCGCCTCGTCTCTGAAGGATCTGAGCTCACTGGAGGCACAGCTCAGTAACCTAAGCCAGAGAAGCGGCTGATGCATCGTGGAAAGCCTGATTAGTAAGTAATTCATAGAGTTAACGCAGCGTCAGTGAACGAAGGGACTTACAAGAGGGTGACCGGCCTTGAAGTCGATGCACTTCTTAATGGGGAGCCTATTAGGATAGGAGAGAAGTGGCGTCTTTTGGCAGTTTCGATATTCACGTCCGACACGCCAAGCTTGTGAGTTGTCCGCCGTCTGTACACGTCTAATTGCCTAGGCAAGAAGACCCCAAAGAGAGATTTACAAAAGTCTAAATGCGAAGTAAAAAATGCACGAATTAAATTGGCAGTGGTATCCTTGTCTAATCAGACTCAAAATTTGCAATAGAGCGTCGCTGAAATTATGCAGAATCGACTGCGGAGCTGCTACGGTCAAGCAAAAGGTCATCCTGGAAAGGGACACCTAGATTCCACGCAAGAGCCATAGAGGCTTTGCGAACCGAGCCAATTGTGAGGGTTAAGCTTTCCATCATCTGTGCTTTTGTTCCGGAAGATTTCATTATTAAAAGCCTATTAGGCATTTATTAGAAATTTGTAGGTTTTCTGTTGAGAACTAGGCTGTTTTAGAGGGAGCCCATCACGAAAATTGAAAACGGTTAAACTAAGAAAAAAATACTAGCTGATTTAACAGCCTCTTTTTGTATAGCGACAGAAGAGCCTTTACGGCTATCACCACCGCTTGCAGTGGCGATAAAGGATCGCCCACCGCAGGATTCGAACCCACGACCTCGGGGGCCGAGGTCGTGAAAAAGCAACCGCCTTAGGCTGTTGTACAGAAAGCTGATCGTGAAAATTGAAAGCGGGTCTCTTAGAAAGCAATACCTTTTGCAGCTAGCCAACTAAGCTGCAGAAATGGATCCGAACGTACGTTCCGGGATGCCAGATCCGGAAGCTCAGGCGGATAGGTCCGACATCAATTAATGTGTCTGGGGGTGCAAGAATCGACCAATCGTACGGAGCCTGAACGCTCGTATGGAGCAGCTAGCCAGCCCCGCACTCTTTCCGGTCGGTCTAAGTAAAGTTGGATGGTAATGGCGCACCCGCGACGGCACGCGAAAATACCGTAGCGAGGTTTGGCACATTCGACACGGACGCCGGAGAGCCCGCCAGCCCGCGACCACCCCGCAAGGCGTCCTAATCGCAGCTCCCTATGCATCTGCAGGCCGCGCGCGACTCACCCTCATAAGCCGTCTCCATAAAATGGAGATAGACCGTAAACCCGCAGCAGCGCCATAAACTTCGCCGGGCCATAAACTGGCCGTAGCGGAAATAGCGAGGCCACAATGACACTGGGCCATACGCTAGCAATATCGAAGCAATAAATAATTAGCCACACCAAGGATAGCCGCTTACGCTGGCTTTACTTTAGCTGTGCCTATTCATAGTGGGATCCGGGTGAACCAGGATCGCGTCAGGTGCGCTTGTCTGGTAGCGGCATAGGGAACCGAACGATCCGCAATTACGAGCTAGGCGGTTTTCGAGACCACAAATGAAGTTAACAGTAATTGAGAAACGATACAATAGAAGAATACATTCAAAAAGGTCAACGATCAGCAAAAGCTAATCGCGTAGGTGAGTTCTCTAGATCTGGAGCCTGCAAGGCAAGGAACGCCTGCTGCCCCTGCAATTAAACAAAGCAGCACTGAACTTAGTCTAAGGTGACATCCTTCGGTGAATTAACGCGATGCTACGAGACTATCTGTTACTGTTAATACAGCTTATAGGGGAAAGGCAAATGCCTTGACGTGACAACCTTCAAGGTAAAGGAGCAAATTTTTCCACGAATTAGTTATTAACCTGTAACTTGAGCCATTGTAGTACTCGCTGAGGCGATATCAGTCTAGTGGTGGTTTTCGTCAAAGCCCGGCTCCGAAAGAATAATTGAAAATACAAAGCGACCGAGTGCCGCCGTGTCGTCGGACTGAGAGTAGAAAAATTTGGTGTCGCAAGGGATTTGATAATGAAAACCTCGGCCCTCTTCCGGTACCGGGCGGGCGCTCCACCCGGAGCCTCGGCCTAAAATGGCCGCTTTCACGTTCTAGCGAAATCTTGGTGAATTTACTGAATGCTCATGTATATTATTTTAATTGTATCTGTGTGTAAAGCTGCAGTCACTGCGTCTGAATGTAATCAGCTATCGGAGACTGGAGACCATACCCTCGGCACGACAAACGAGGGTTAAGGCAGATCGGGTTAACTCAACGCACTTGCGGTCTGTTGTATGGTTCTCGGCGCCTCTGACTGCGTGCAGTGTTACCCTTACGGCTGTAGCAACTGAAGCATTAATTTGACAGCATAGCGAAAAAACCGCATGTGTGCTTCTATTAAGCTGGTAAGAGCTAGTCACTGAGGTATGCGACTCATAACCTTGGTTGTTATGTGAATAAGAAACCCCCGCGGACCAAGCGGTGAGCGTAGGCAGTAAAATGTATCGATGCAAATCGTAAAAAAAGGGGCCCGGGTTTTGAGCAACGGATAAAAGCCTAGTATCTTCGGTTCTGATAACAAATGGGCACGATATATTACTAAGCCACTGTGGCAGATTTTGAATCGCAACGTTTAAAAGCTAGCTCCAGCAGTGCATACAAAATTCAGTAGTTAGTTGTAACTAGATGGCAAACACAGGTCTATCCGGAGGTGAACAATTAATATCTAGATAGGCTGCCAAGCACGATGTAGGGTCGAAACGCAAAGCACCAGAAGCCACATAGACTGCGAGGGCACTCTAGAAACCACCCATTCGCAGCCAGTGCTAAGTCTTCACGGCTGGTGGAGTTTCAAATGGAGCTACACAATACGCAAACGTGCGCGTGCGAACTCACGCGCTCGCTCGCGCTGACACACCCACGCACGCAAACACACAGGCATTCGCACGCGAACACACACACACACACACACACACGTCGACCTTGTAGCAAGCGTTCAGACCGACACAGATGCAAGCGCACCCACGCACGTGTTTTCGTGTACCTAGACACATTCGCGTACACGCGCGGCCGCTAACCATTCGATCGTGCTTCCTTTGCAGCAAATGTAAAGCGCCTAGAAAGATATTGAGTTCTCTGAGGGCGCTATATCAAATGCATTATTATTATGATTATTGCACATGCGCATGAACACAAACGCATGGACAATGTATAATTGCTTTCCTCTCGGGAAGTCCCTCTACTGTGTACAAGCCGAGGCGAAGTGGCTAGAGGGCTTGCAAACAAAAGCAACTATAGATTTTTCATCTCTGAGGACTCTTGGTCCTGTATCCACTCGCTGCAAAATATTTGGCCAGGATTTTTGTGGCCCGGTGCTACATGCGACTCGCGACATTGTCGGTACTGCCGAACGCAGCCCATCGCGTGTAGCTCGCAAGCCATGGCCGCCGCCAACCACCTTCCCGCAAACCATGTCTGCTGCCGCAGTGCTTCTCTCCAGCAGAACAGGGCGGAACGGCTCAGCGCTCAGGCGGCAGCTAAGCGATCGCTCCTATCGCCGGTGCACCCTCAATTCAGCCTCAGATTCGCCCTGCAGGGCTCGGCGGTAGCTGCGACGCGGTGTAGCGAAGCTTGGTCAACGGTAGAGCTCACGAATAATTCGCTTCGTTTGTAGCGCGACCGCGACGGCACCTTTGGGGTTTAACTTGAGCGCCGTTTAATTCCCACTCTGTGGATTCATTGAAATCACTCTTGGTGATAGGACCGGCTGCGGATGTCATGCCAACGGCAGAGCGAAACGGTCTGCTATCGTATTAGAAAAGTCTGCACGTACTGCGGTCAATAACGACCATTTGAGGCATTCACAAAAAAAACATTTGTTAGTGCTACGGTACGAAATGGATCGAGTTTCATTTGTCCACCGCGATGCCAGTGGAATTTGCTTGCAAACCATTTTCCGAACCCAGCCGGTGTCCAATTTCGAAACTAGCCACCACCTGTTTAAGCTGCCTATGCAGACCAAGTCCGCTCATCAATTGGTCTGCTTGTTTCCTCCTAGCGACCAGAAGAGTAAAGTTCGGCTGATTCAGCCGCCTCGTTTTCATAGCGGTAGAAGAATGTTAGCGGCT
Source organism: Cristatella mucedo (assembly GCA_009760855.2). Lineage (NCBI taxonomy): Eukaryota > Metazoa > Bryozoa > Phylactolaemata > Cristatellidae > Cristatella > Cristatella mucedo. Next base: position 10,236,721 of record WPIO01000003.1, on the reverse strand, counting down.
GTCACTTCTGCTTGCAGTTGACAATAATTAATTGCCTGCTCCAGGGACTCAAACCCACGACCTGAGTCATGAAGTATAAGCACATAACCTCTCGGGAAAGCACGCAATAGGAACGGCAGCTCAAGTCAGCGGCACGCTGTTCACAGTAGTCTATAATTTCAAACAGTCAAATTGATATGGAAAAAATTAATGGTGCCTGGTAAAGGCCTCGTGCAAAAAGGCGTTAGCGTCAGCTCAGCCTCGTGGCCGGTGTATTAATGCTCGATGGGTGGCTGATTCTTTTTCATTCAAAACTCTCTCTCTCTCTCTCTTCTCCCCCTCTTTCCGATCTTACCTTCCCTCCTCTCTCTCTCTCTCTCTCTCTCTCTGTCTCTTTTCCATCTCTCTACTCCCTTTCTCTCCCCCTTCTCTCCTTCCTCTCTCTCTCTCTCTCTCTCTCTCTCTCTCTCTCTCTCTCTCTCTCTCTCTCTCTCTCTCTCTCATTCGCACGCTCTCTCCCTCTCTATTCATCTCTCGCCCTCCCTCGCCCCATCTCTCTCTCTCTCTCTCCCTGTCTCTCTCTGTCTCTCTCTGTCTCTCTCTGTCTCTCTCTGTCTCTGTCTCTGTCTCTCTGACACTTGATTGGTTTCCCGTTTGAGGAATTCCATGAAGGTGTCGGTACCGTCCAAAACATTTGCCTGCTGAGGAGAGGCGGTTGGAGGTACATGCTTATCGATAAAATAAGGAAAATCAAGGAGCAAAGAGTGAGTATGTTTCGCAAACGATGCCAAGAACATATTATATTTCTAACCGGTGTCATCAATATTAACCATTTTTAAGAATTCAGCAAACCGGTAAATTAAAATAACAAAGATAACACTAATAATGCACTTGATATCAGCGCCATCAGAGCACTCAATCTGTTTCTGGGCGCTTTAAATTTGCTGCAAAGGAAGCACAATCGTATGGTTAGTGGTAGCATGCTCAATAAACAACAAGAATAACATGGTTAAGATCGAGTCGATTCACCGACATCACTTTAAAAGCGGTTAAAGAGCCTTTAACGGCTTCGACGCCTTGGAGCCGGCAGTGTAAGATAGCCTGCTGCAGGACTCGACCCCATGACCAGGATCGTGAAGTCCGAATATCTCGCATTCTGCTAAGCGACAGTTATTCTGCCAACTACCCAATTTACCTGTATTGCCGCATCCTTTCAACGGATGGAGCAAAAAAGCTGTTAGTAATGGGTTTTCGGTAACCAATCGGGAGCGGCTTCCTCATCCGTTTAAGGAGGCGGCGTTGCCCTTGGCCCTTCGAAGCATTTTCACTTGCCGGTTGGGAGAGGTAGGAACGTGGGGTTTATTGGGTAGTTGGGAGCCTGGTACGAAATGCCCGCGCTAAATGCCCGGACAAGCATTTTCGTATAAACGGAACCAGGCAACTCTGGCCCTCAGGACCGACCTAAGAAAACGTTCTCATTTATTCTTTGATACAATTAAATGTGCCTTTATTTTAATGTTTTATTCCCCTAGTGCCTGCACAAATAGAAATTGTAGGTCCGATAGGGTTTTTCCACAGGTTTCGCTTTAGATTAGAGAGTGGTGTTGACTATGTTTTTAAATTCCACTAGACTAGAGTAGATGGTCTACTATCTTATCAGTATCGCCAATGTTTCTGCACTGGTAAAATTAAAAATACTGAAAAGGAGATATACTCCCAGTACATTGTTTCACTAAAAGAACTGCACGAAAGTCGACTTGGGCCTCAGTCCATGGCATCCATTGGAGCGAACCTCTCAGGCTGGAGCAGCGAGCAAAAAGCCTTGCAGTAGCAGCGCCCTCTTTAGGACAGTAGATAATTGCCATCGATCTAGGATCGCATACGTTACAATCTGCTGATCCAAGGACTTGTATTGTTACAAAACTGGTATAGCGACTCTGGTACTAAAGTCCAGAACAAACCAGAGGGTGCTAGGCCTAACTGGTGCTAGGTCTAACTCACTATCCATAACTTTGAACGGCGTTTTATTAGATTTAAGTAAAAAACAAAGAAAAACATGCTTCCTATCAACTATAGCTCAGGAGCCGTCAGTAATCACGAGCACTTGGTCGCACTTTACGAAGCTGGTCGTGGATTCAAGTCTTGCAGTGGTCGATCGTTTATTGACAACTGAAAGCGGCGATGATAGCCATGAAAGCTCTCCTGCCACTATATAAACGAGGCCGATAAATCAGCTAAAAGGGTAAGCAAAGCCCATGCTTTTTTAAGCGATTGCGCTAGCTCTAAAATTATTAAACTCGTTCACTCGGGCAGATACACCCCAGTGAAACGAAGCTAAGACAGTAAAAGCGCATATCGTTGGCAATCCCTGCCTACCCGAGTCGTTATCTGCCCAAAATCTGATTGCTTTGTATAGGACTGATCTTTCACTAAATGACCAAATCAGCTCAGGAGACATATTGGCTTGCTTCCACAAAACAAAAATTGCAAAAACTCGGGACTGCTTATATAAAAATACCACAGCCAAGTTGGTTTGTGAATTCATAATATCATGGCCAGATTATTTTAACTCAATATTCACAGGTCTTCCTTGCTGCATGTGCAACAAGATGCTGACACTTGGTGCAAAACTCTTCAGCGAGGCTTCGCTGTCGAGAGCCTCGCAACTGCCACGCTAACCACCGTTAGCCACCTGCACTGGCTCCCAGCCAAGCGGCTTATCGAATTCAATGCCGAGCTGGTTTGGCCCAATGGTTAAGGTGCTCGCCCTGACCGAGGTCTCGCCGAGGTCGAGGGCTCGAGCCCCGTGGCATATGTGAAGCGTCCAAATAGAGATAAAGTTATCTTAGGGCGCTACATAAATAAATTGCAAAAATGTTCTGTAACTCACTTTCAAGTCTCTTCATTCCCTTGTTGCTATTGCGAACCAATCGGAAATGCTTCATAACCGGGCTTTGCATTGTACAAACCGCTCTTTGGACTCAAATCATTTATCTATGCCTCTAACCAATCTCAGTTCCTTTGGATTCCTCGCTTTCATTGGGTATGTTTTTGAAGTCCGAAACTCACTTTCAATGACGTCACGACACTCCCTACTTGCCATATGCAAAGCTAAGCAGCCCACATGTACAAACCAAATGTGACTCACAAACTGAATGGTTATCGCTCAAAATCGGCTCCCCATCAAATCCCCTGTTGCAGCTGCACGTAATCTAGATGTCATGTTCCAAAAGGATCTTTCACTAGATAACCACATCAGCCGCAAAGTTGAGTCTGCCTACTTTCAGCTAAACAACATGAGTAAAATTCGGGGTAGCTTAGACAGGGATACTACATCCAAATTGGTCAATCCTTCTGTAACATCTCGTCTCGACCTCTGTAACTCACTGCTTACCGGTCTACCGGTGTATGATATCAGGCGCTTACAGTTGGTGTAAAACTCTGCAGCTTGGCTTGTCTATTATGAGCGTCGTGGTTGCTACATTACACCATTTCTCACCGAAATGCACTGGCTCCCAGTCAAGCAACGCATCACCTGCAAGGTTTTATTACTCACTTTTAGGTCCCTTCATTCTTTTGCCCCAGCCTACCTATCGGATCTACTCCCTACCAGGCTAAGCATCGTATCACCTGCTTTTCGGAATCTAATCGTTTACCTATATCCGTACGAATCTCAAATCCTTTGGAAACCGTACCTTTAGTTCGTATGGTACCGAAGCCTGGAGCTCATTCCCGACTGACGTCGCGACATCAACCTGAAATGATGACCTCTAAACAATAGCGTAAAACGCACCTGCTCATTACAGCATTTGGTGCAGACCTGGTCTGGTCCAGCGGTTAATGTGCTCGCCCCGACCAAGGTCTGGCTGAGGTCGTGGGCTCGAGCACCGAGGTATATGCAAAGTGCCTGAATTGAGATTAAGTTCCCTTGGAGCGTTATACAAATGAATTATATTTAGTGGGTCTTGGTGATTTGACCATTGTGTGCTTATGCGTGCTAACACTGTGCCTGCTTCTACTAACCGTATCTACATGTTGACCCTGCGCACGCCGCATCTATTAATGTTATGCTTGATGACATTGCGAATGTGACAACTAATCATTTGGTCGCAGTTTCTTTACAGCTTCTGTAAAGTGCCATGAAAGTGATTAAGTTTTCTGAGGGTGCTATATATTTATTATATATATAATTATTATTACTATTATTAATCTTAGCCTTGCTCCGTTAAAGTGAATTATCCTTTGTGCTTATGGGTGCTAACACTGATTATGTCATCACTAACCAATTGACGTGTTTACTTTTCAGCATTTGTAAACTGTTCGAAAGAGATTCAGTTTTCTTAGGGCGTTATATAAATGTCGTGCTATTATTATTAAAATTATTTGAGCAGCTATCTAGATGTAGCGTGGGTATTCTTACTTTCATTTTATTTCTAGATATAGATGTTTCTCGTCATCATCACATCCACTGTTAGAGCTCTACGAAGACCCGCCTCAACGACCACCCTCCGACCTGCCCAACGACTAAGTTCGACTCTCCCGCGACCTGATTTTTCTGACAGTCCCACCCAATCAGCCATCTGCATGTCTCAGTTGCGAACTTATAATAGTATTACCAAATGCACTTATTTCTGAATATCGATAAGGCAAGAGAGTAGCATAGAGAATAAAATAATAAGAGCGGTAACCTGCACCGGCCACAAACACGAGAATCTGATGTCTAATTGGATTCGCTGGGAATTCCTCCTACAGAGCTGCCTAAGTCTACTGCTTTCGCTCGAAAGACTAAACTAAATTAACAATGCCCAGATATAAGATTTTGAATTAAGTTATTTCGGCAGTTTGAGTCAACAAAAGCAAAAGCGGACAGTTCCGAAGGGCTCGCTGTACTGAGGGGTGGAGCTACAGGATGGCATCTTCATCTTATCTGGTGATACCGCCACCTATTGGGGGGCTAGGCGTGAGTGTGCGTGTGGTAGACATGTTTCAAGTCTGGTAGCTGTTGCGATGCTTCTGTGTGTTGGTGCTGGGCGCTAGCGTCCACTTTTTGTTCAGTGGTACGTATACACTCTTAAGCTATGTATTTTGTTATGCAATAAATTAATGGGTAGGCTTCCGCGATGCTTGGGCTTCTCGGCAGTTGCTGTGTTTTATCGCCGGTCCTTTTGGTAACGCGCGGCCGAGTCGTTGGAACCTAGCTCTGCTGGGCATATCTCCGTTGTCGCCCCATCCGCTTCCTGGGTCAGCGCTCGGGTTCGCGAGATACTGCTTTCGTCGTCCGCCACGTGCTTCGGCTTTCTTGCAGTTGCTTCTTGTTTGCGGCGGCGACGGCGGCGGCGGCGAGATGTCACTACAAGCCGGTATGTTGCACCCACGCATACAGCTTCTTCGCGTTATCTTGATGTCTCGAACGAATGGCAGAGTCACCGCCTCGTGCTTGGCGGAGTCCTCGGCAATATTCAGCCTACCGCACTCTATCCCTGCCGCTCTCCGTCCCTTCCGCACTCCTTCCCAGCCGAACTCCAACCCAACCTTCCGGTAACTTATCGTACTGATGCCCTGCCTAGTTGCTGGCTGATAAATGTGACCAGGCTGTTGCTGTTAGGAGAAAGGTCACGATGTTAGCAGACCGCTGGGTGTAGACAATTCAGCTAGTTCAAGAGCTTAGTATTGCAAGTTTTTGTATATGCTGCCGTCTGAAGGAAGCTGGTAAAGCACCACTGCAGGCTGAGCAGTGGTGCTGTCAGCCCATTGGTCACATGCAAAAAATGTAGTTTTACAATGGTCGGTATGCTGTGACCTAGCATGCGGGTTTTAGCACTACTTAATTCAGGTGGTGGACTATATTGCACATTAGACCTTTGGCCCAGCTGGTCTGCATTTTATCACACTGAAACTCGAATTCACCTGAAGGTGAGTTTGCCGATTTTTGCTGTGGCTTTTCACCACTTCCTCAAACTATTATGTACAGACAGCTATGTTCCAACCTGCTTTGAAAGCTACCTCAAACTTATTCTAGCTGGATCGGCCCTTTTCTCTACACTTTCTGCAAATGCGGACTTATTTGTTCATTCATAAATGAGTTTGGCTTGGCTTAAGCAAAGATCTAGGACACAGCACTTATGATTCCTCTTCCAGCCAAGCGAAATAGTGGTTATGCCCAGTTTTTAGTGCTGAGCAGCAATCTGCTGCCATGATGGCCTGAAAAGGTGATGTCGGACAGCCCAACTCCTTACAGATATCCATTTCACTTCCTTTGGACGTGCCCACTATACCCATGGAAATGTAAAAATTGTGAGGAAGCTCTTGTGCAGCTGCTTTTTCATGGTTTAGGCCTGTGGGAATATGACATTGCTGTCGTCATCTTTATCACGTGTTACGTGTGGGACCGGAGCATATGGCAGAGCTTCAGCTCAAATTCTTGGCTAATCATCAGTGGTTGAGGTAAACAGCTTATCCTTGACCTGAGCAGCTTATCCAACGGATGAGATCAAGATTAGCTAGCAGGTGTGGACAGCTCTGCATAAGGGTAAATCAACCTGTTTGGATGGTAACCACTGCCAATATTGAAAGGCAACGTTGAAGGATGGGCATCACGTACTCGCAAAAAATTATATACAGCAGCACACTGTTACATTCCTTAGATGTAGCTGTAATGACAAAGGCTTGTGGTTGTTAGCATCAAATGCAGACATTGTTCTTTGAGCGGATTTGTTGTCAAGCCGCTGCAATGGCTAGTCCTGAACATGAAAGTGTAGTTAAGGTACACTTGCACTGATGCCTGAGCCTCTGGTAATTGTGAGCATGCGTATATATGTAGAGGTGATGGGCTCCATCTGCTCTCTGTGCCTAGCTCTGTATGGATCTAATGTGTTTGACTGAGCTGGGTAACTGGAGGAGGCTCGGTCTAAGCCTGCTAGCCAAGTCTGTGGGGAGCTCATTCCACTGAGCTGGAGCCTTCTATGTGTTCTAGCCTTCAATGTGTTCGATCCTTCTATGTGTTTGATCCTTCAATGTGTCTGCGAGCCTTCTCTGTGTTCGAGCCTTCTGTGTGTTCGAGCCTTCTATGTGTCTGAGCCTTCTATGTGTTCGAGCCTTCAATGTGTTCGATCCTTCTATGTGTTTGATCCTTCAATGTGTGCGAGCCTTCTGTGTGTGCGAGCCTTCTGTGTGTCCATAACTTGTTATGCAAGATTGTTGCTTTTCCAATAGAACTAAATCTGCAGAGAAGTGTTTATTGGGTCACTTTGTCTGGGATTGCTCGTAATGTTACTATGATACTGATTCATGTTGTCACAGGGTCGTTTATAGTATACTCTGCGATAGTAACACTAATCAAGATGACAACTTTTTATCATTGGCTCTCAGAGTTTTGTGGTTATATTCCCCGTAACTGTTTAGCTGGTTATGAACATCCAAGTGAGGCAAGTTTTGGGTATCAAATTAGGATTTTTTCGGCTGCCACCCTCTGCCCCCTACTGGTTGGGAGGGGTATACTCCATCCAGTACAGAGCACCCCAATCTTCATTTAGCTTGCGGGTTTAAGATGCATTTGCCAGGCCATATTCTTTACTGACACGGCTTGTATAGTCGGCAGCTACTTTAAATTAGGACAACCGGCTTTTTTCTATTCATTTTGGACCATCGCAACCATATTCTTGGAGGTTTGGGACGATCACACAACCACCCACTTGATATTCTATCAGTCTAGTTGCTAGTAATTTCCTCATTGGTGTACTTGTATTTCCCGAAACCATGCCAGAAGTAGGGGGCTGTGCTGCCTGTGGGTTTTTCTCATGCTTTTGACTTCACGTGTCAATATCGGTGCTTGTCCATATTGTGCATAATTTTTTCTTTTAAACTGCATCGAGCAGTGGTCCTCGGGTATGGTTTGTTATGCTCCAAGTGGTCAACCTTGTTTGTTTCTCCTCTGTTATGTTAGACATACATCCCGGAGCCGGCAGGCAGTCAGCAACTTAGCATGGCTTGCTTTCATGCCTGCCATACACTGCCAGAGGCTCGTGCTGTAGGCACTAGCACAATACACAGCCATCACCTGTAACCCATAGCAAGTTTGATATCGATCGATCGTAGAATATGGTCGTCTGAGCTGAATGCTATTGGGGTGTTTAGGACTTGGAGCAGCCCCCCCCATAGTGGGTCGGGAATATGGCTAGAGTGAATCTGCAGCAATCCTATCCACTACTGAGACATCTTCGACAGCCGGATTGTACTGGCATCGATCAGTGCCATTCTTATCCATGACACTTGAACGAGTCGTGGCCCAGCAGTTAAAAGATTACATCGGTTTATCAGATCTTGCTAGCAAGTTCCAGTTTGATTAGAGCTGATTATTCCACAGAAATTGCTCTGTTTCGGGTTTACATAGACCGTGTGACACAAGGCTGATTAGGACAGAGCTTCTCTGCTAGTTTTTCCTAGATTTTGTTTTAGCAGACTTGGATACAATTGACCACAAGATCCTTCTGGAACGCCTCTCCACTTGCCTAGCTATCATTGGCCCAATGCTATGCTGAGTATGGTCCTCCTACCCCAGTGAGAGATGCCCGACTTTAAATGTAAATGACTTTCAGTCATCCGGGGAGTTATTATGATATAAGGTACCACAGAGCTCGGTCATGCCCCCTTCTTTTTCATTATCACTTCCTCTGGCCGATGTGATCGCCTAACACAATCTTGGCTTTTATTTCTGTGCCGATGAAACCCAGTTCTACCTATTCTTGAACCTTTATAAGTCTTGCTCCATATCGGACTCACTTAATTCCCTTGCAGCCTGCATCAATGACATTGCACTTAGATGGCCACTCTTTTCCTGAAGCTTAACGACCAACTGTCACACCAAACTAATAGTTATGGGCAAATGTAGTGTAACTCACAAGCTGCAAGATCTCATCCTTAAGATTGGTTCTTCTAGCATAAGTCCAGTCACGTCTGCCTGTAATCTGGGCCATTATGCTGTTCCAAAATGTATAATTATTTTATTGGATTAGCTAATTGCCTCCAGTCTCAAGTCAGCTTACTATCAGCTGAGGATCATTGCCAATATCTGGGCATGCTTATATAACAGTATGGCAGCCAAAACTAGTTCACACATTTGTGACATCGCGTCTAGAGTACTGCAATTTCCTTTATTCAGGACTCCCGCCTGTGGCCTTAATCGTCTTCAATTGATGAAATACAAAGCAGCTATTCTGGTCTGTTTTCAACGGTGCAGCTGCCACATCACACCACTTTTGACTGAGCTTCACTGGCTATCAGTAAATAGGCAAATCGACTTTAAGGTCCTCTGTTTGGCTTACAGGTTGCTTTTCTTGCGCCAACCTACCCATCTGACCTTGCTCCACCGATGTTCTGTCCCATCTCCCGTCCCTTGGCGTCCAGTCATCTGGACATTCTTCACACTAAATTGGAATTTTTTCAGTTCATATGCACGAAAGCCTGAACTTTGCTTCCAGCTTGTAATCCCCTGCAATGACTTTGCGCCATAATGTCACAACTGAAGGTGCAGCATCTGTTCCGCTTAGGTTTTCTTTTGCCCTAGTGAACAAGGTTTTTTGTTTCTGTGTGCTTTGCATGCGTACTTGTGCATTATTCGGTGCATGCTACTAACCTCAGGATCCTACTGGTTTTCTTCTTAGGGCTTTACTTAGGGTGCTGTTTTACCCATGAATCTGGTTTGCTTTTGCATGATTCAGGCTTTGTTTGGAGGGCTTAAAGGGTTTGTTTTGTGGCCCATATTTCGGTCAGTAAAAGTCTGAATTAATAAGTCCACGGTTGCTAGGTCAAGCTCCAACATACGCCCCTCAATTTGCAGTTACATATTGAAACAATATGATTGATGCAGCATGTTAGAGCCTTAAAACACCCGGCAGTGAATGGTACATAATGCTTAGTCAAGAGCACCATTCTGAGGCACCCATTTTTTGGTTGCTGTGTTGGTTTGTGTTAGTGGAACAATACATCGACCCGTGTCTTACTAGAGGACATCTGGTTTCATCTTTGCTGGATCACCTGCACAATGATTAAGAATCAAGACAAACGAGGAAAACATTTAAATAAATAACACCTACAAATCCCAAATGACTTAGTGGAACTTGTAATGTCAACTAGAAATGTACTTGTATTTACTTGGTGATGGCCTGCTATGGTGTTATGTGAGTGAATTTGGAACTGACGATCTGTTTCCGTGGTATGATGTCACGTTGGATAGTTGCATAGGCTATGTCTTGCAATATTGTTAAGCTAAGTAGGATGTAATCTTAATGGTTTACCTTATAATAGTGGTACAATTGGCAGTGCAGCTATTCTCAGCGATGGCACACCACTTGTCACAGCAGCTGCTCAAGGCAGCGGGTCGGCAGCTCATGGAGGCAGGGCCTAAGTAGGTCTGAGGCCCCATAAAGTAATGGCTTGATGAGGCATCCATGTCTCTACTTCCCCGCCAAGTATCGTCTTTTTTATCGTTAGCCAAGCAGCTGCACCTGATACCCCATTATCATAATTGGCATTCCGTAATGCGTTATCACTGGGCATTGCTGGGCAAACCCATGCCTTGGTGACATCACCTAGCAGTGGAAGCCAAATGCATTTTTAGTGGTTAATGTTACTTCACCTGGGTGCCTGACTGCTGAAGACTTGCTAGTGGGTTCTTCAGTACTTAAGGGTCCCCCAGTCTGCGCTTGTGGTAGCAGCAGCTTGCAATCAGTGAAAGAATTCACCTACCTCTCTATTCTGTCTTTAAAATTTCTTCTTGTCACTCAGCTTTAGCATAATCTAGCTGAATGATTTGTAGTGCAATGCCAGTATGCGTGCACATCGTGGCCATATATTTAGGAACCAGCTTACTGACTTTCTTCAGTTGTCATTGCTTCCTCGAAAATCGGTGCATACTGGAAACATCTCATAATATTTGCATCGCCTAGCAGAGACACTTGTGTGCAGTCTGCGCACATGCTCTGGGGTGCTTTGCTGTGCTTATGGATGCTGTCGGTGTTCGGAGACACTGTGTACCAATCATCCTTGTGCCTGGAGGGGTATCTCTAGTTGCTCCTGCTTTGCTGATGGTGCGTCATTGCACTGTAGAGCTAGCCATGAGCTTTGAGTCAAGGTCCATTTATACGGTTTTAAGACAGATCACATTAACCAAGCATAGCCACAGCAAATTTTCAAAGTAATATGTATACGTGACGACCCAAAGTCTTAGTCAACTCACCCAATCTGTGGATTCCCACCACGTTTTTTAAGCAAAACTTAGCATATACAGGTTTTCTTTAATCTGCAAAGGGCAATATCGATAAAATACACATAGTCCTGAATGCTATTTTGAATATTGAGGTTGTTATTCACCAAACCGATGCCAGTTCCCAGGTTCACTTCTGTTGGATTTTTTTAGTTACCTGTCAATGTTTTGGATGATGTGAATATACTGTTGTTATCTTACCTTTTTTGTATTAGTAAATCAACTAGACAGCCTATATCTGCTATGGTGTCGAACCGGACGTTTGAAATTCAAGCTAATTGAAGAAGTATTAATTCAAACATCTTATATATGCCTTGACACATGCCTTCTGTGGCATTTGTGGCCTGAAATTCGTACCCGATATATTTTTGTATGAGAATTTTTTTATACTGTCTTCATTGATTTTTGAGACTTCCAAATAGTAATAATAATAAAGATAATAGGTAGTTTTAACAGCACCCAAAGAGAACTTAACCTCTATCCAGGTGCTTAACAACTCGTTGCAAGAAAATCAATGCCCATGGGGTTAGTGACGTGCACGGTGTCAAGCATGCTAGAGCAAGTATCATGCTTAGGCCAGCATGCTAAAGTAAAAATTAAGGTATTCAGTGCCACTGGTTATTTTTTCCATTGATAAGTAATATGCACTGAATCCCGATCAAATAAATACGCAATACTCACCAGAACAAACAAAGACAAGTTCACTGGGGCGAAAGGAAAGCTGACCAGGACAGATTCGCCTTTAGCTGAGACTTGAATGATACAAGGTCATCACATCGCCGAGCTGGTTTGGCCCAGTGGTTAAGGTGCTCACCCTGATCAAAGTCTGGCCGAGGTCGTGGGCTCGAGCCCCGTGGCATATGTGAAGCACCTGCATAGAGATTAGGTTCTCTTAGGGTGCTACACAAATGAATTATTATTTTTTTTATTATATGCTGGGAATGGATGTGGCTTCAAAGCTATACAGCAAATTGCGGAGGTTCAGCCACGTGTCTCCTTTGCTGAAGAAGCTTCGACGGCTTCCAGTTGATCTACTGATACAGAGCAAAATTCTTACATTAACCTACCAGGCCTGCCATGGCTTGGCTCCTTCATAACTGGCTGAACTGCTGCACCAGTTCCAGCCTGTTCGTGCCCTCAAGCTTTCTATGGACAATAAATGTGCTACTATGTTCTTACACTTAAAGACTGCTCGCGACTAAAGCTTCTGCTCTGCAGGCAACAGAGTGTGGAAATCACTTCACAATTCTTACCCAACGACTTATTCTCTCCTGTTACCGACTATCTCACATTATTTCCAGCCATTCTAAGCTGGTTCTTTATGCTACTCACTTCCTCAACTGCCCTCCCGACTCAGCTATGCTTGTCACTTTCTCTTTGTTTCGTGAGATGAGGTCTGTTGGCTACCGAATGTGTACCGAAAGCTGCTTAAGCTTTGAGGAAGCTATAGAAAGCTCTCCTTCGTAATCCCACGTGCTCTGTGGCTTCGTGGAATTACAGATAGAGATAAATTACGTAACATATAGTGACAGTAGCTGCAAGCGAGTTCCACACTTTTGGTGCAAACAAGCTGAAGCCTTGGTCACCAAGCGATTTCAATTTAGTGGAAGGGTCGGCGAGATGACTAGATGCTAATGGAGCAGTGGTGCCAGAGCACACTGGAGGAGCAAGGAGGTTGGGTAAGTAGGCTGGTGAAAGTGAGTGAAGTGACCTGTAAGCCAGATCGATCGTCGTGAAATCGATTTGATGCTACCCTAACTTGGGCAAGCTGTCGTATAGGTTTTGCTGAAAAATCTACCTCGGCAAGCACATGCAGGCTACTGCTTCTTTTAAACAAGCATTCTTATGCCTAGGTCTTCCCGGTCTGTAAGCTTTTGTATCCCGTATAATCATGTCTATTGTCCAAGTAGTTTCATGGTTTTTTGCCATACCGATGAGGTCAATCACTGTATATACCTCACTGTGATAACACTGCATGGCTTGCAGACCGGCCTAGTTTAAGCAGCTTTGTGTTTAAGCATAGTTTGTACAGTCACACTGCAACTGCTTCTGTCTGCTGCTGTTCTGCAGCCGTTGCACAATTTTGCTAGCTGTGGTGAGAGTACCTGCCTGTGATTAACATTCATTACTGCCTATCACACGTATCCTGCATTCCCCATCATGGTTTAATTTTATTCGTGTTGCCTGTCGGCTACTTATGTCTAAGCTCTTTGTTTCTTAGACTGTCAGAAGGCAGCTGTTGTACTGCAGCAGATTCACGAGCGCTTGCGTGTCAATGGCGACCGCAGCCTGGATGCCGAGCTTGCTGCCGTACGAGCGATGCTTGAGTCACCCCTTTTCAAGCAGGTCCTTGTCATTCAGGAGTCGCTTGATAGCCTCAAAGAGGTAAGCATAATGTCTCAGGTTGACATGTCATCGTGGAGGGAGGGACTGGACGATATATCTGCAGATATTCTTATTGTTTGTATCTGGTGACGTGTCCCATTGGCCCCAGGACTTATGCACATGCAACCCCTCCCAAAGTCACGTGTTTACGCTGGCAATGCTAGATATCTACCGAGGAATATAAGGCTAGCCATAGATATTATCTGAAAAAAGCTGAGTCTGCAAGTCGTTCATCCTATCAGATATATTTGCTTCAGCACTTTTTCCCAGCAATGATTTGAAATGTTCTAAAGACAACTATAGAGGCAGATACAGTTATACAGACAATTTATCTGCATCTGAGTCACATCAATGTCAAAAAAGCTACTTGGCTATGCAATGATATCAAATACTGAGGCCACCGTAGCATTGAAAAAAAGATACGGTGTTGCACTGGAGAGTTTTGTAGAGTGCACTCACAGCCTAAGCGGCTTTCGGTATGCATTCGTTAGCCCACAGACTTCATCTCATGCAACAAAGAGAAAGTGAGAAGCATAGCAGAGTCAGGAGAGCAGTTGAGGTAGTGAGTAGCATGAAAGTAGCAGCTCAGTACCGCTGAAAAGGATGAGCCACAATCGGAAAGTAGTTTAACTTAAACTTGTTTAACTTAAATTCCGAGCCTACACAACAGCATCACGAATTAGAAGAGTAAGTCTCTTAGTCCAGTCGGGCACTGGGGTGGCCTATGAGAAGAAGCTTGGTCTTATCACCGTTTAGTTCAAGTAAATTGGTCGATAGGAAGGATCGATTGTCTGCAAGACAAGTATTCAGTTTATCAGTCACTGCAGGAGATTCTGATGGTTCAAATGACAAGTACAAGTGGGTATCGTCGGCACAGTAGTGATAGCCTCTATTTATCACAGCACTTAATGGGTCCATGTGATACTGTCCTTTATGTACTTATTCACCCCGACACTGTGCATGCTGCTACTAAACATATTTGCATGCTGACCTTGTGCATGTCACCTCTAACCATTGTATGCTTGTTGTGATTGAGCATGCTACCACTGACCATTCGACCATGCTTTCCTTGCAGCCAATGTAAAGTGCCAAATGATTTGATATTATTATTATTATTATAGCTGATACCATCACTTTTCACATTAGCCCGAATCACTTTTTTAAGAGGCTCGGTATAAATGGAGAACAGCTATGTTGAGTAACGTAATGTATATCCATCTGTAACTCCACAGAGCCAAAGCGACTATGCTGGTGTTACGCAGGAGAGTTTGTATGGCTCACTCAAAGCCCAAGCGGCGTTATGTGCGAGTTCATTGGCCCACAGACATCTGCTAAAGAAATAAAGGGAAACTGAGAATCGTGGCTGAGTCAGGAGAGCAGCTGAAGCAGTGAGTAGCATGAACATAGCAGCATGGTATAGCTGGAAAGGATGTGCCATGGTCGGCAGCAGAAGAGCAGCTGTGGTTGCATAAGAATCGTGGAAGTTAATTCCACGGTCTAGAACCTGCAGAGCTAAAGCTTCTGCCACCAATGGTCTTTAAGTGGAGGAATGGAATAGCTAATGTATTGTCCCTACAGGACCTAAGGGCACGAGAAGGGTGAAACTAGGTGCTTCAGTTCAGCTAGGTATGAAGGAGCCAAACCGAGGCAGGCCTTATGGGTGACTGTAAGAACTTTGCTCTGTATCTGTTGATCAACCGGCAGCCATCCTAGCTCTTTCAGCAAAGGAGACAGATGTTAAAACCTCTGGACTTTGTTAACTAGCCTTACCGTCATTCATCGCCAGCTGCAGTGGCCTAGTGGCTTTTTCGGTAGCCTAGCCAATAGGGAATGACAATAATCTAGCCGAGACAGAATTGAGGAGCTAGTTCGATTCTCTGCAAGCCACCGTGGAAGACTGTTGTAGATAGGGATCGGATGTGATGGCTAGCTGTAGAAGCAGTCTTCTTAACAAAGCTTTTAAAATGTATGCAGCTGTCGAAGACAACACCTAAATTCCGAGCACATGGTGATGGTCGCACAAAGGTATCACTTATTAGAAGAGCAAAGCCTTCTAATACAGCCACATGCATGGGGTGTCCTATGAGCAACAGTTCCATCTTATCGCTGCTTTGTTTAAGGAAACGATCGGACATCCAGGATCGAATGTCTGCAAGGCAAGCATTCAGTTTATCGGTTGCTTCAGAAAATTCCAACGGTTTAAATGACAATTCAAATTACGGTTTAAAATACAGCTGAGTAATGTTAATGTAAGACTGAAAGCCTATTCCATGGGCTACAGACTAAGAACAGAACCTGGTGGAACACCACGGGCGATTGGTCAAGGGACGAGCAAGGGACCGAAGACAGGCCCTTGAAGGTTAGGCTCTTATCCTCATTCGATGTGCTATAGCAGGAAGGATGCATTTGGAGCCTCTTTTGCCAGTTGGTTCCTCACTCCCGCTGGTCCTCACTCCCCCCTGGTCGGTTCCTACTCTGTTTTGTCCTCGATGCCAGTTTTCTGCCTAAACAACCAGCACCTACTTTGACCACATCTACTCACATTAATACAAATACCTCGCAAGTTCGGTAGTGATTGCTAATAACTCATTGCCTAGAGCCGACAAATGACTCTGCTGCTGAGGCAGCACCAACTTGATGTGCGCATATATCTCCACAATGCTACAAAGACAAAAGTGGGTGTTATGCCTCAGAGTTCTTGTAGTCCACTCAAAGCCGAAGTGGCTTTTGGTGCACGATCGGTAGCTAATATACTCTATCTCATGCTATGTAAAAGAAAGTGAGAATTGTAGCTGAGTCAGGAGGGCAGCCAAGGAAGCGAGTAGCAGGAACAAAGCAGCACATGATTGGAGGAGAGGACGTGAAAATGTTAGCCGGGGAGAAAATGTCATTGCACAGGAATTGTGGAAGTAAGTTTTGCCGTCTAGGACCGGCACAGCATGAGATTCTGTCACCAACGGTCTTTAAAGTGAAAGGAGGGAACAGCTAATTTATTGCTCAGAGAGGACCTGAGGTCACGCTGAAAAATGGTGCAGCAGTTCAGCTAGGTGTGAGGGAGCCAAGCCTCGGTGGGCCTTGTGGGTTAGGGAAATAATTTTGCTCTATATCTGTTAATCGTTAATCAAGCAGGAGCCATCGAATGTCTTTCAGCTAAGGAGACACATGGTTGAACCTTTTGGACGGCGTCTGTCGTCTAGCCCCTGGGTCTTAGCCTGGATGTATGTTGCTCGCACTTCTCGACACAGATCATGGGTTCGAGTCCTGCAATTCCTCATTGGCCACTGAAAGCAAGAGAGTGATAGCTACTAAGGGTCTTCTGCCACAATGTTAGTGAGGCTACTGAATCAGCTGACCTTTGGTTAAATATAGCTGTTTTGAATTGGTTTAATCTCGCTATTGTGAAGTGCAGCCTAGCCAACCGTGCACTGTAATTGGTCGCTTGGTTTGTGGGCTCCTAATTCTTTTGGATGATGCAGACAGCTGCTATTCCTACTTAAGATAAAACTAGGTAGTGCATAGTTTGACACGAACAGCTGTTTACCTGGCATGCACTAAAGACCTTGATATCATTTCTGGGTGCTACTTGTACGCAGGCTGTCATTGGTATCTTGATGTCTAGATTTTGCGCTCTGGCTGCTAGTTCAGTCATTTGGAGCTATGTGACCGGGTCCATCGGCCCAGGTAAGTTTCTGTTTTAAGGACTATCATGAAAACACTCCCGAGTGTCCTTGGCTTCCCTCCCCAGAGGCTCGGTTGTGGTGCACTGGTGAGTGTAGGTGAGAGGCAGTCGATTTGCTTCAAAAGAAATAGCAGGGGCAAAGCAGCCGACGGTGGTTTCGTATGGGGGAAGGTCTCACTTGTCGAAGGGCTGCCAAAAGAGCACTGCTGAAGCTGGGCAGGACATCCCTGCTGGCGCAGCATCGACCGAAGGGCTACGAATGCCTTGCAACGCTTAGAGTAAGCCTAGCCTTCGGCAGTCCAAAGCCGATTCGGCAGAGGACCACTTGGCACTCCAATGTCACTTTCGATGGCAATGTAAAAGTGGAAGGGCTGTGGCTGCAGCTGATATGCTGGTGATGATGTGGGAGGCTCGCCGTGGCAAAGAGAATGACGAATGAATGGCGAAGCCCCCACATTTATGTTGTGGGTGAGATGCCTGCTGTATTATACGCAGGCGACATAGATCCGAATGTACATACTGGTGGTCGTAGCTGTCGGATATGCTGCTCCGGAACACGAGGCGTTAAGAGAGAAAGAGAGAGTGAGTAGGAGAGAGAGAGAGAGAGAGAGAGAGAGAGAGAGAGAGAGAGAGAGAGAGAGGGAGGAGAGAGAGAGAGGGAGGGAGGGAGGGAGGGAGGGAGGGAGAGGGAGGGAGGGAGAGGGAGGGAGGGAGGGAGGGTAGACTCCGCAGAGGCCGGTAGACTGGCAGTAAGTGCCAAAAGTGCAGCAAATGCAGTCGCGTATTTCGCCCCATTGGGCTTGCAGTGCAGAGCTGGGGCGGAACCACGTGATAGCATTGCTACACCCATAACGAGGCACCTTTTGAGGGCACCTCTGCATATCTTTTCATCTGTTGGCCTTGGTGTAGTCCTTGGTGTAGGCCTTGGTCGCTTTGCTAGTTTTTGGTTCCCTTTCCCCTGACCTCCCCATCCTTGCGACTTGCCTACTGTGTGCCTGAAGAAAACTTTGTACCGTCTATACGAATGTCGCATGCATGCTCACTTGACATACGTTGTATGGCTGCTACCGTATGGTTGGCATTACCAGGCTGCTCGAAACCAGAGCCTTAAGGCCGAACATTTCGATATCCTGCCTCTATCGGGACAGCTGGTGTTCAGCGACTCCATCGAGCGGAAGCTCAACATGGCAGCCGCGGCTCGCCGTGCTAGCACTATTGCGGCTCCTGGCGTCGGTGGCCGCCATAGCAAGACACACTCGATGGCCAGTGGTGGAAGTGGTGACACGGGCACTGCCGAACAGGCCCAGCATTCACGCTCTTCCTCTACGAGGCACGACGAAGCTTTTCGACTTGCAATCGGCATGCTGGCCAACGGTCGCCAGCTCGAAGTAGTGCAGCTCTACAAGGCCGAAAACGTTGGCCTCGGTTTCAGCGTCGTAGGCCTCAAAGTGGAGAACCGCAATGAGCCTGGCATCTACGTGCAGGACATTCAGCCGTCGGGCGTGGCAGCGCAGTGAGTACGCAATCCCTCAGCATGGCTTGCTGGCCAGGCCTCTCGATGCCATCACTGTCCTCGACCTGTGCCTTACTTACTGCCTGCCTGCTTGCAAAGTTGCGTGGTACCACGTGGGTTGCGCAATTCAAGCAATGCTATCCCATGCTGGCATCGATGCTACTTCTGACCGGACATTCGCAGATCAAATGTACTGTACATAGATGCTCACGTGCAAGTCAATGGCATGCAGTCATCTGTGTAACTATATGCCTGGTGTTTTTAGCAGATGCATCATGATTTGGCAGATGCTTTAGTAGATGCTGTATGAGTGAAGCAGCAGATATAAGTTGTTAGTAACCCGAGCTCTACAGGCGTTGGAACGCATGGAATGCTGTACTATTCGTGAGCCGTGGCCGACCTTGTTTAGCTGGCGATTGTTGGGTTCGGCTCGCTAGGTATTATATATAACTGGCTCAGTGGTTCTGTGGTTGCTTGTCTTGTCGGACTCTTTGCTGCAGTGAGTGGACTCGTGTGTGCAACGATTCCTCTGGTTTTTATCTTCCTGCTTGTTGTCCTGCCGTTCTTACTTCTGTGCATTCCTTGCAGTGAGCCTCATTGCTGCCTTGTTAGGCTTTGCTCGTGGGAAGGGAGGCTTTGCTGGCCTCAGCCGGCCACGAGGGCACGTGGTGTGGTGGCTGAAGATCCTTGGCTCTGCAAACTGGTGCAGCTTCAGATAAAAAGTAAACGTTGACTGATTTAACATACCTCATTTATATCGCGGGAAAAGAGCCACTGCAGCTAACATCGCACTTGCAGTGGGAAATACAGCATTTTATGCTGCTGGGCTCAGACCCACGACCTGGCTGGTAAAGTGTGGGCATTTTATTCCCAGGGTGAGACCCAGATTGAGTAAACTGTTTTGCATGTAGGCTGGTATTGTGGCTGCTGATCAGCAGAAGCTTGGTGCTTAGCATCGTACCCAGTGACCGGGCTACCTGGTGACAATCGGCCCGGAATAGCAGCAATACTTAAAAAATGATTTATATTTGTACCGATTTGTCACTTGGCAATGAATCCTGATGATTCTAGAGTGCATTAGTTAGGAAAGGGTAGTCAACTTTAGAATGGGTGTGAGCTTGTTGTAATTGTGAAGTCAGCAAAGCAAGACTGCATTTCTAATTGTCAGATGTTGCCGTGTAAATATATCAAACATAAGGGCACACCTTGTCAAATATAAGGGCACACCTTGTCAAATATAAAGGCACACATCGCTAACGTGATAAGGAAATGAATGTGTAGATTTATGCAAAGTTTTTTAAGAAATTAATTTCAATGCAGATCTTCAGAGTGGACTGTGAGAAAGCACTGGTACAGTGTTAGGCGAGCCAGTAGTCGCTGGGCAGATTGTGATAATTGTGTCTTTGGTGGAGCGTTACGTCTCACATTGAGCAAGGCTACAGTAATAATTTGCAAACGAATATGCAGTAATTTGTTTGCAAATGAGTGTTTCAGTACAACGTGGGTGCAGTGCAGTGCATCAAGGATTTTAAATGAACTTATTATCTCTGTAGTTTGTCTGCCACATTAATCTTGTTTTTTTAAGAATCACTCTTTTTCGACAGGTAGCTATCCCCTACGTCATCTGAGAGTCGGTGAATTTGCAAATGAGTTATAGCTGAGGCAAGCATATGCTGTACACACAGACTCGAGTACATGCAGACCCACCCACTCACACTCACGAACGAGCAGACCCACCCACTCGTGCACACACACACACACACACACACACACACACACACACACACACACACACACACACACACACACACACTCCTCAAAAGTCTTGTTCTGTCCGGAATGGTGACGCCCACCTTGTGCCGGCTGATGGCTTTTCACTTACCATACACAAAAATAAATACATTACGAATTACTGCTAACTATATACTGAATGCATGCGTAGCATCATGCATAAGTTAAAATAATATTTATAGTGCAAATAATTTAATCAGAGGTCGGTTCTAGTCGGTTTTTAATAACGGCTCTTATATGCGTGGCATAGAGTCTATCAACCTTTAAGTCTCTGAGGAATTTTTACTCCAATAATACTGCAGCCGACTAATCAGCACACAGGCACAAAATCTGACCTCAGGCAGCGCTCCAACATATCCCACAGATGCCCAGTGGGGTTTAGGTTAGGACGTCCCAGTCTGCCGACTCATGACTCTTGACAACTGCCTCAGCAAAAAACCTTTTTGAAGCTTTGCTATGTGCTTTGTACTTCGGGTCATTGTCCTGTAGCCGAATATACTCGTTCCCCAAGAAGAGCTCAAGCACTAGGCATCCCAGAATTTTTTTACGAGATTGAAGTTCAATGCTAGTCCATAAGCTCATTAATACTGTGCAGAATTCACCGAAGGAACAGAGACACCGAAGGAGCAGAAACAATCCTAAGCCATGATGCTTCACCATACAATTTCATTGTTGGCTGATGCCAGTCAGGGTGGTACACCTAATCTTTTGAACGACTTATGGATGTTCTTTGTTTTCTGTGAGCGAAAACATGAATTGTACTTGCCGGTCCATACGACTCGACTCCAGTCATCTGTCGTGTGTGGTCCTGGGCCCATCTAAGACGATCTCTTCTGTGTTACTCGGTAAGCAAAGGGTTGAGTTTGGCGATTCTTCTCAATGTGGCATGCTTTGAAAACCTCTGGTGCACTGTCTCTATGCTTATGACCACTGGTAATGGTCGCTAGCAACTGAGACTCGTGGGCCGTGATGGCCCACTCGGTAAGGTGGAGCCGTGATGGCACACTAGGTAAGGCGGTTGCTTTCACGACCTCGGTCCCGAGGTCGTGGGTTCGATTCCTGTGGTGGGCGATTCTTTATCGCCACTGCAAGCGGTGGTGATAGCCATAAAGGCTCTTCTGTCGCTATACAAAAGAGGCTGTTTAATCAGCTAGGATTTTTTTTCTCCACAATCTCGATCCCGAGGTCGCGGGTTTGAATCTTGCGGTGGGTGATCCTTTGTTGCTACCGCAAGTGGTGGTGAAACCTAAAGGCTCTTCTGCTGATGTACAAAAGAGGCTTTTAAACCAGCTAGTAAATCAATAAAAATAAACAGCTTCCGAAATGATGCCTTCCGTCGCTGAAAAGCCACCTTCGAGTAAAGTCATCCTGCGGGGTCGTCTTCCCTGGCCGACCTGAGCGTGGTCTACTAGCCACACTGCCATGCATTTTAAACTTATTAAAATTGTAGCTCACTACTGTATAGCTGATTTTAAGAATTCGTGCCACTTCTTCGTTACTCAGGCCCATTTTATTCAAGGCCTGCAGTAATCTTTTGGTGGTGCTGTCAAATGGTGACCTTTTAGGCATCTTGAAAGCTAAGTACCAAAACTTGCAGGAAGACGCCGGCCCTCTGTCCGTGGGTAGGGAAACCCTCCCCTCTCTGCAGACATTAGAGATAGAATGGGTTTATGGAGTGAAATGCCAAAAAAAATTACGGGCTTATTAGTCGTTAGAAACTCCATGTTTGAATACTTAAAATCCATAGCAACCGCATGGTTTTCCAGTTTTAATACACACAGTGTACTAACTACGAGCCTTAGCTATTCCACTTTGACTGCTGAAGTCATGGTTTAGTGGATCCTGCTGCTGCACCTGGATTTCCGGCTTCGGTGGATCAATTCGTGCATTTGTAGTTGTTGAACAAGAATTTGGAAGGAACCTAAAAATATATAAAAAAATATAATTCATTTATATAGCGCCTCAAGACAACTTAATCTCTATTCAGGCGCTTCACACATGCCCTGGGGCTATGTACTAGTGCTCATTTCCATTTTAGTTGTTTAGATAGTTCATTTGTCGGTTTACTCATCAGTTCTGGGCATCTCACAGGTGTATGCTCATTTTAGCCTAGTTTGCAATGAGCCATTCAACTTGAGCTGAAAGTACCGATGTCCATGTACCAAGAGGGCATTTAGCATATGAAAGTGTGAGCACATCGGTTTGTGCTGAGTTTGCAAATTAAAGGTACCTCTCCTGCTCGGTGACCCATTCCTTTACTTATCGATGAGAACTAGCATTTTGGTTTTGTAAGGTTACACACATTTGCTGATTAATGGACAAGCATCTATTTGAAGTCTTATTTTCTTCATAACTCTCTCTCAGCTGGCTTGTACCATCCCTTGCTGGCCGTGCATACAGCTGGCCAGCCAGGAAAAGGTAGCTTTTCATAGAGTAGTGGAAGTTCTCACATTTTGCAGTCTTTTGTGCCGTGCACATCTTTTTTTTGAGAAATTGGGGGTCAGTTAGCTGGATATCTAGGGCCAACAGCGTAGGGTTGATGGTAGTTCTCAGCCGACATCCAGTGCCGAATGTCTTCAAGACCAACTGGGTCTTGTCTATGTATAAGTGAAAGCCCCCTCCAAGGTCTCAGACTACTTTCTGGAGAGGCGAGGCATTGACATAGAGCAACAAAGGAGCAAGGGTGGGACACTGAGATAGTAAGAAAAGATTCTTGAAGAACTGAGCAAGTGACCGACCTGTGAGGTGAGACATGACCTTTGCACTGCAGGGTTAGACTTAGTCGTACAGGTGTGATTCAAACCGTGCCAGAGCTTCATCTGTCAGGCCGAATGTACTTTTATCTCTTCGGAACGATCCAGCGATTGATTCTATTGAATGCTGCTGACAGTTTGAGGAGGACCGTGGCAGCGGTGTTTTTGTCTTCATTATAGCTGAGGGTGTTAATAAACCCACGAAGTAGAGCAGTTTCAATAGAAACGTGAGACACGTGCAACACATATTAAATAGATTGCTGCTTTGGGCTAAAGTTACATCATGCAATCAGCTTGACATGTGTAGATCTGATTACTTTTGTTGATGGTCAGAAGTATAAACTGTCTGTTAGGGATGATCGAAGGAAAGACTGCTGAAGGAGTGAGATAAACTCGGGGAACCTCTTTCGATGTTCTAACGACTTGAGAATTCGTGGAAGCATTATCCATCTATTAAACTCCACCAGTCTTCTTCGAGCCATACACCCAAACGAAGCTAAGGCATGAGCTGTCTAAAGTCTACTTCCGGCTAGAGATTTTTTACTTTGTTGCCATGCATTCGATCCCAGTACAGTTGCTGGCATTGATTGCAATTGCGTGCATCTGTCCAATAAAAAAGCCATTTTGTAAATGGACAGACCGGGTTCTGCCAGAGGCATATTAAGGGGCCTGCAGTCCTCTTAAGCCGAGCAGCATACTTTACTAGTAGCCCACTGCTATGATTTTTTGGCTCGGTTAATATCAAGTTCAGACAACCCGTTAGAAGATTAACTGCCCTGAAAGAATTTGGGCTATAAATCTGACCACATTCCCCAGTGAACCATTATTTTCTTCTCACTAAACGATTTGTAATGATAATTCAAGATTCCATGACAAAGAATAAATAATAATATTACATTTGTATAGCACCCTGAGAGAACTGAATCTCTTTCTGGGCACTTCACAGATGCTAAGAAACAATGACCAAATGATTAGTGGTAACATTTGCAGTGTTATCAAGCATGAAAGGGTTAGAGGTGACATGCACAGTGTCAACATGTAAAATATTGTTAGTAGCTGCACGTACAGTGTCAGAATGCATAGTCACACAAAGCACGAATCACAAGGACCCACTAAATGCCTAGATAAACGGTGCATTTTAAGCTTCTTTTTAAATGTTGTCAAGTCAGGTGGTGTGACGTCATTCGGGAGTAGCTCTAGGCTTTAGGAGCATGCGAACTAAAGGCCAGGTCTCCAAAGGATTTGAGGTTCGTGTGAGGTATAGCTCAACGATTTGAGTCAGAAAAGTGGGTGATACTATGCATGGCCTGATGGGGCAGTAGTTCTGATAGGTAGGTGGGGGCCAGAGAATGAAAGGGCCTAACAAATGAGTCACATAACCTAAAGTCGATGTGCTTGACTGGGAGTCAGTGCAGGTCGGTGAGAAGTGGTCGAGCGGCATCTGCGATGCTCTCGACAGATAAGCTAGATGCAGAGTATAAAATAAGGTTCTTCAGCAGCCCAAACCTTTCAGCATGATTCAGTTTTTTTTAGCACGGTTTGAATAACTAAACATTTTGAGTGACATGAGAACAGGCATTGGTCATGTGAAGAATAATAATCCAAGATGAGTGGGTTAATGTTAAGCACCAATGGGCACTGGGAAAGGGCTTGAATAGGGTTTTTAGATGGGAACTCGTTAGTCCTTGTCTGAACGATTGTAGTCACATCATCTTAGTAACCACAAGACAATTTATGATTTTAGGAGGGCTTGGTTAGTTGGATTCAGCAAGTGAAGGTGTAAAGGCATACATCTACAACTTTTAAACTTTGAACCTTCAGCTGTTTTGTTAAGCACTAATTCACGGCAGTGTAACTTGGCTTTTTTCCCACCGTCTTGGCCGAAACTTAAGTTACGAAAAGGCAAGCCCCAGTGTTCTTAACCTTGTTAATGCTATCAGAGACATTCTTTGAAAATGTTTATAAACCTACGGTGAGCCGGTTTTATTAGAACGAACATTCAAGTTTTTTCTCGATGCATATATCTGGAGCTTTTACCATAAAGAGTAATATCTTCTATTTTTTACATTATATTTGGTTAAGTGTCCACCGGCAGGGCCTGAAAGATGAGTTGCTGGAGGTGGGGCATAGTATTTACAAGCTGAGCAGGTGTCTGGTGACTTCACAAAAGCGAAATGGTGCCATATAAGTTCCAAGTTAAGCTTCGGTTGGAGGCTATTAACCTAAGGCTATTGCTGATTTTCTTGACTAATACCATAATACTGGCTTGTCATGTTTATTGTTACTGGGATTGTGTAATGAGCAAATTAGCAGAATTGTTATGTTGAGCTGCCACGTGAGCTCAGCTGTTGGATAGAATAGAGCAAGTGACAGCAGGCATTACACTATGGGGCCCTACTAGGGCTGGCAAACCGACCCTCTGTCTCACTTGCCCCAATTTGCCTTGGCTGTGGACTAATGCAAACAATTGATGACCTTATTGGTATCATCTAAAACACGTTCTTACTTGCATTGCATTCAATTGCGCTTGTGCTAAAGACAAGTTGATTAGCTTCTTTGAGGCAATCTTTGGCCTGGTCTGTTGGGATTGGTGAGAGCTAGATCTTTGATGACTATCGGCATTTGCCTGGAGCCAGCTCTTGAGGCCGACCAGATGCTTGCTTTTGTGTACGTCAGAAGGCAGAGCAAACTGTATTGATAACCTCTAGCATGCTTATGGTCCTCACTGCCCACCTAACTGTAGATTCGGCTGTCGGCCTCTGCCGTTTTTACATTTTATTTCTTTCAATGCAGTAGTGCATAGAGACATGACCTTTGCACTGCAGGGTTAGACTTAGTCGTACAGGTGTGATTCAAACCGTGCCAGAGCTTCATCTGTCAGGCCGAATGTACTCTTATCTCTTCGGAACTATCCAGCGATTGATTCTATTGAATGCTGCTGACAGTTTGAGGAGGACCGTGGCAGCAGTGTTTTTGTCTTCATTATAGCTGAGGGTGTTAATAAACCCACGAAGTAAAGCAGTTTCAATAGAAACGTGAGACACGTGCAACACATATTAAATAGACTGCTGCTTTGGGCTAAAGTTACATCATGCAATCAGCTTGACATGTGTAGATCTGATTACTTTTGTTGATGGTCAGAAGTATAAACTGTCTGTTAGGGATGATCGAAGGAAAGACTGCTGAAGGAGTGAGATAAACTCGGGGAACCTCTTTCGATGTTCTAACGACTTGAGAATTCGTGGAAGCATTATCCATCTATTAAACTCCACCAGTCTTCTTCGAGCCATACACCCAAACGAAGCTAAGGCATGAGCTGTCTAAAGTCTACTTCCGGCTAGAGATTTTTTACTTTGTTGCCATGCATCAAATGTGTGGTTTTGGGGTCCGAGCAAGACACTGCTACTCGCTGCCAAATTCAAAAGCAGTGGAGAATCTTCTGAGTCAACTGTATCATAAACTCACTACATCAACTGCTCTCCTGACTCAGCTAGGCTTCTCACTTTCTATTTGTTGGGTGTGATGACGTCTGTTGGCTCCCGAATGTATACCGAAGTAAATCTGCTTAGGCTTTAAGTGTGCGATACAAAACTCTCCTGCGTAGCACCCACACAGTCTCTGTTACTTAGCGGAGTTAGAGACAGAGATGCATTACATTATCGACAGTTTTGCATTCTTGTGTGCTTCCAACTCCACACCTGTTTCTTGTGAATGTATAGTAAAGACGTTCAGCTAGCTTGTTGCTTAACTAACCCACAAGGAGCACGTCCTTGATTCTGCTCGATAGCATCTTAGTACTTCAAAGTTTATGCAAATTTTATGTCTTCACCTTGTTCTAATTTAGACTGCTTCATATTTATGTCACCATGCTGTGCTCTCGATAAGTTCAGTGCCAAGGTTTCTCAGTCTGGGGTGCTTGTACTTGTCACTTTGACCTTGCAGTGATTTCCAGTGTGGCACTACACGGATTTCCTTATTGAGTGCACTGGTCTCACCATATTTTATGTTAATTAATCGGAAACGAAGTCAATTTAATTATGCATATGCTTGCATGCCCGGGGGAATGAGCACTGACAGCTCGGCCACCCTACCTGTGGCTGCCAGCTGTGCCAGCCATTGTGGTGGCCATGCAAGAGCCCTTATTGCTGCCTTACCAGTGGGCCCCCACAGGGTTGATGGCTGTCATGTTGCTGGTTTCTGCCACTTGGGCAGGATTCATCTGCCAGCAACGTTGCGTTGGACTGGTACTGGGTGGGAGGGGACTCTCTCAGATCCGGTTGTTGCAGATTCTGACTGATTATTGTCTCTGCAACTGCTAGCACGTTGGCCGCTGTCGATAAATTTGAATAGTATGACATGGTGGCAGCAACATATCGATATGATGTTGTACACGTGCAGCAGCCGTCCCTCCCCATGATGCTAGGGTTCCTACTAACGGTGTGGATAGTTAGCAATTTTTCAACTAGTTCAAACTTGGTGTTTAAGGGTTTTGAGCCTCTGCCCACCGTCTCTGTAAATCTAAGCAGTAAACTGATAATACACCATGATTGCCAGCATGTTGTGATGGCTGTCAGCTTATTGTGCTTTATGCTTATAACTGCCTCATGGTGTGTTGCTAGCATGCTGTTAATCGATCGCAGGTTTTACTGTTACACTGTTCTGCTATTACTGCTTACTGCCTCCTCGTGCATTTGAAATTGGTAGTATCATTAAACCTCCATGTTTTACGGATGCTTTGTTGTGCTGTATGTGCCGGTTGCCTTCCTTTTGCCTTTGTTTGGGAACTTTTATAGCACCCAGCTTAGCTGTGTCTCTCTGTGAGCATAGGTGTGACTCTGCCATCATTAGCATCTTTATGCTTGCTTATTGTTCCATCAACACGAACGTTACCACGCTTTGCTTCGTGTAGCTTCGAGTCAACTCACGATCTGTGGTTTTTTATTGCTGTCGTGATGATGAGTCGGTCAAGGTTGGCAGGATGTGTCTTTGCTGATACATGTTCACGAGGTCAGCCGATCACGATTGCCGAGATGGGTTGATCACTGGTTGCCATTGATGGAGAGGGGGTTAGGTAGCAACACTCGAAGCTGACCTGGCTTGTGGCTATGGCTGGTTTTGGCTGTGAAGCACCGAGGTTTGCCAACATACTCCGAGCAATTTTAGAATAGGGCTCTTGTGTCTTTCCCAACCAATTTGGCTGGGCTAGGCGAACTGTCGTACTTGACATTTCTTCCATTGACTCTAGAGCGACTGGGTCGAATACGTCGGCTTCTGCTGCTTGACCGGTCTGCAAAGCTGGGGCTAATTGTTCTGGCATTTGTTTAGCCGCAGGGCTCTGCCTGTTAGAGGAGAAGCCTGCTGCTATCTCTTGGCTTGCAGTAAGGAATGCCAGAGGCCACTGGTTGGCTGGAGGCTGGGGCCGTAAGGGGCAGATGCCGTGGGAGCACTGTGCTTGTATTGACACGGCCAATGGATATTGATTGGACGCAAGGGATCTGGCAACAAAAGGCACTGGCTGCATGTGCCGGTGTGGCGCTCACTGGCATGGGTGTGTGCTGTAGCAGTGGGATGTTGGTGCCGGTGCCTCCGCTGGCTGTAGCCGATGTCACTTCACTGGCAGCCGAGTCACCGAGCATCTGACACCCGGCCTCAGTCAGCATCAACAGACTCAGCCTAGTCGGAGCCATGCAGCTGCAACAGCAGCAGCAACAGCAGCGGAGTCGATGGCGACATCGGCCGGTTCGGCTTAGCCCCAGCAATCCTCTGCACTCCAACGGCTGACATCCGCATTCTACGACCGATAGTAATACTCCAGTCATTTGCAGCAGCGTATCTGCTTATCCGAGGCTTGCAATAGCACTCGTCCTCCGCCACGGACTGTGAGGCTACTAAAGCTGCTATCTAGCTCCTGTTTTCAACGGCACGAGTTGAGGCATCGGCTGCGCAGGGGGAGAGCACTCTGCTCAAGCAGGTGAGCAAGGCTAGGTCGACATTGCCAGTCTGGCTGCGTTCGTTTGGGGGGGGGCCCGGAGAGGCGAAAGAGGCAGGAGCTAACTGGGTGGAGAAGATGGCCTTGTGGTGCGTGGGTCCTGCCCTTGTCACTGCAAGCAGCTGTGGCTGCTGCTGTTTCTGGCATCGTAGCATAACCGGGAGGAGTAAGAGTATAGTATCAACGCTCGACCAAGCTTCAACAGGGCCTATTAGAAAGAGTTTGCTAGGCTAGGCAGCTGCTAGCCATGGTCGGAGTGCTTGCAGTTGATCCTTCATGTCATTGCTATGTTTATTTGAACCATCCTTTCCTATCCCCGTCATGCTTCGCCATGGAGCTTATGATCTAGCCTATGACGGTGCAGTAGGGGTGATGCAGTGCAGTCCGAGTCAACATGGGGAGTGGGGGGGGGGGGTAAGGTGAGCCATTAAGAGTGGACAGGAGGCAGTGGATCAAGCAAACTTAATTTGTGCAGCAGCAAAGCTGGAACCGACCATGCATTAACAGAGCAGTTGTCGTCGGCCAAGGCAATCTTTCTGCTAGTGCCAAGCAGCAGCTGGGCGAGAGGGGACTGCTAGATTAGTGGCAGACCTGTTCTTGCATACCATTCGAGACAGCTTCCAGCTGCTTACCTTTGCCTCAGGTACTGTAGGGGGTAGGGAAGCGTGCTGAGCTACACGGGAGAACGAAAAGCCAGCAAGGGCACGTCCTTGTGAAGCTTCGATGTATGGCTGCCATGGCTGGCTAGCCCAACCGTTCGGTCCTTCCAAGGGCAGGTGAACAAAGCTGACTGTCGTAAGCTTTGTGTACCCAATTGATTTGCCATCTAATGGTCACGGTTGGACCCAATGGTTTTAAGGTTTCTTTCTGAAGGACCTCGAACATGCTCACGACAGCAGAACAGCCACACCAGCTGTGGCAGCACTTGGCAGTGTGGCAGCAACTTCAGCAGCAGTTGACCCCTGGTCGCCGAGTGCTAACTTGTCGAGGGGCTGCTGGGCTTTTTGCCCGGCTAGGCACACTAGTTAATGGCAGTTGCAAGTCCTAATAGGCTCTATTAGACCAGCATGTCGTGCATGTAGTGAAGGTGATGCCAGCTGCAGCTGTCCAGCATTGTCGAGTGCCTTTTCTTCTGCTCCTCGTGCTCAGGCTGCCTCCAACCCCACCCGAACCTATGGGCAGCCCCCACCCCGCTGGCCCGGGTGTGAGTACTTGGTCTTGTTGCATGCCGAACTTTGGCTTCTCCTTTGCACGGGCGTGGACACATGGCAGACCAAACAGCAACCCGAGCTTCTCTGAGGTGGTGGGGGAGACTCATTCCAAACGTTGGTGTCTATCAGGGTGGTGTTGAGTATTGAGTTTCTGCCCGAGCTGGCTGGCCAGCTTGCTTCGACCGGCGCCCTGATGTGTTTTTTGCAGCTAATTAAGCCGGCGCCCTTCTCTACTGCCTTCTCTTGGCTCTTTCTTCCTCACTCACATTGCCATCTCCTTGCAGTGCCCTCTGGGTGGAATATGTTCACTATGTAGCAGCTGTCTCGGCTAGCTGCCGTGAGCAGCAACTGCTGCAGTGTGCTATAGCAACACAGCTTTAGCAGGCAGCAGAAAGGCCGTGGCAGGTGGCATCAGTAGCATTTTTGCAGCAGGAATCGGTTGCTGCTTGCAGGGACGGTCGGCTGCAGGAAGGTGACCAGCTGCTGTCCATTGACGGCCTCTTGCTCGACGACAAGGTCTCGCAGCGGCAGGCCGTGTCTGCCTTGCAGCAGTCCAAGGGCCTCGTCGAACTGGTGGTGGCACACGGACCGATCTCTATCAGTAGTGGCAGCAGCAGCAGCAACCGGCTCACTCCATCTAGTGCTTTCCTGTCGGTGCCGTCATTGGTATCTGCAAGCTTTGGTGACCACGCCACTGTCGGCCTCGGCTCGACCGCTGGAGGCGGCAGCAGCCTCATCAGTGGTATTCTGCCAGGCCAAGCCGCCAGCGAGAGCACCAGCGACATGGTAAGTTCTCTCCTGCTCCCAACCTCCGTCTGCTACTCCCTCACCAGCACCGATCGGGAGTCCTCTACCTGCTGGTGAGCAGCTGGAAGATAAAGACTTGTGTGTGTAGTATTTCTTGATACTTTTTTCCGAATGTTGCACAGCTGAAGCTCGAATCTGTTTGCAATATGGCCTTCGCTTTCCTACTCGTCTTGAGTTTCCGAGTTTATTTTTAAGTGTTCTACACTCAAACAGTTACATTTAGCACCTCTTTAACTCGGTCAAGTTGCCTGGTCAACGTATCGAACTTTAAAGTTAACTAGCTTGTCGTAAGCAGTTTTCAAGTACTTAACTCTCTTAACCAAGTTTCTTCTTACTTTGCTTCTCTGCAGCATGTCTTGCATGCATTAACAGCAAATAATCCAATTTTTTTGGCTAGTCACCAAGAAGATCCTCCATAGCTGCCTTACAATGCTTTCTAAGGCCGGGCGGTGGCACTGTATGGGCACCTTCTAGCTTGTGCCCTTTCCGGTTTGCTTGAAACATTGTGAGTAAAACAAATCCTCTGGTCAGAAAATCTCGAATGCATGATCTCCGAGTCCATGACACTCCCCATCTTTGTTTATTAGTAATAATGATAAGAATTAACCATCTGTATTGCACCAATGCCATTAGAGAATAAATATACCTGTCTCGGCACTCTACGTATCCTGAACAGTGAACATGTCGACTGGTTAGTGAAAATAAGCACAATTTCAGCAGTAGTCAGCTAACAAAGGACAATTTATTGGTATGGAGCAAATGCTGATGAAGGAGGGATGCTTTTTGGTACTTTTTCTTTCAATACGTCAAATAATAATATAAGAATGATATGATTCATTTGTGTTGCACCCTAAGAGAACTTAATCTCTATCCAAGCACTTCACATATGCTTCAAGGCTCTAGCCAACGACCTTGGTCATTAATGGCCGGCACCTTACTTCTGGGTCAAGTTAGGGGATGTCATGGCGCCAAGTCAGAGGATGTCATCATTCGAGGTTGGTTAAAGGTACATCTAAACGACTTTAATCATGAAGAACTGGCTGTACGATGCAATGTCTGAAGAAGAAACTTGAGACATGCCAGAGGAGTAGGAGTAATAATAATTATAGTAGGAGTAAACCAGTAGGAGTAATTCAGTCCAGTAAAAAGAGCTCATCACCTCAAGGCTCTATACCATTCCCTCTTTGGTCTTCAATGGCAGACAATCTTAGTCCAGCCATAACTCTGATTTTAAATGCTTCTCTTGATAAAGGGGTTGTTCTAAAGTCTTTTAAATCGGCCAGCATTTAGCCAATACTTGAAAAGCCTGGATTGCATTTTGAGGTTCTATCAAACTGTTGCTCAGTCTCAATTCTTCTGTTTTTGTCTTAATTATCGAAAAGATGATCACTTAGCAGATTGTTCAACCGCTTGACACGAATGAACTGTTGGAAAAAGTCGGAGTTCAAGCGATACCACTCCTCTGACACCATTGGTCACTCGAACGATTGAGAACAATGATAAGCCTGATGGACGAGGCTCTGGCTTGATTCGAATTGTAGTCATGTGATCGTATCCAATCCATGTTATGTGATGGTCGAGTCTCGTCAAACAGACCAATCACCCGTGGTGTGTCACCAGGTTCTCTTCTTAGTCCCTAGCCCATGGGGTAGGTTTTCAGTTAGATGCTAACACTACTCAGCTGTATTTTAAACCGTAATTTGAATTGTCATTTAAACCGTTGGAATTTTCTGAAGCAACCGATAAACTGAATGCTTGCCTTGCAGACATTCGATCCTGGATGTCCGATCGTTTCCTTAAACAAAGCAGCGATAAGATGGAACTGTTGCTCATAGGACACCCCATGCATGTGGCTGTATTAGAAGGCTTTGCTCTTCTAATAAGTGATACCTTTGTGCGACCATCACCATGTGCTCGGAATTTAGGTGTTGTCTTCGACAGCTGCATACATTTTAAAAGCTTTGTTAAGAAGACTGCTTCTACAGCTAGCCATCACATCCGATCCCTATCTACAACAGTCTTCCACGGTGGCTTGCAGAGAATCGAACTAGCTCCTCAATTCTGTCTCGGCTAGATTATTGTCATTCCCTATTGGCTAGGCTACCGAAAAAGCCACTAGGCCACTGCAGCTGGCGATGAATATGGCGGTAAGGCTAGTTAACAAAGTCCAGAGGTTTTAACATCTGTCTCCTTTGCTGAAAGAGCTAGGATGGCTGCCGGTTGATCAACAGATACAGAGCAAAGTTCTTACAGTCACCCATAAGGCCTGCCTCGGTTTGGCTCCTTCATACCTAGCTGAACTGAAGCACCTAGTTTCACCCTTCTCGTGCCCTTAGGTCCTGTAGGGACAATACATTAGCTATTCCATTCCTCCACTTAAAGACCATTGGTGGCAGAAGCTTTAGCTCTGCAGGTTCTAGACCGTGGAATTAACTTCCACGATTCTTATGCAACCACAGCTGCTCTTCTGCTGCCGACCATGGCACATCCTTTCCAGCTATACCATGCTGCTATGTTCATGCTACTCACTGCTTCAGCTGCTCTCCTGACTCAGCCACGATTCTCAGTTTCCCTTTATTTCTTTAGCAGATGTCTGTGGGCCAATGAACTCGCACATAACGCCGCTTGGGCTTTGAGTGAGCCATACAAACTCTCCTGCGTAACACCAGCATAGTCGCTTTGGCTCTGTGGAGTTACAGATGGATATACATTACGTTACTCAACATAGCTGTTCTCCATTTATACCGAGCCTCTTGGAAAAGTGATTCGGGCTAATGTGAAAAGTGATGGTATCAGCTATAATAATAATAATAATATCAAATCATTTGGCACTTTACATTGGCTGCAAGGAAAGCATGGTCGAATGGTCAGTGGTAGCATGCTCAATGACAACAAGCATACAATGGTTAGAGGTGACATGCACAAGGTCAGCATGCAAATATGTTTAGTAGCAGCATGCACAGTGTCGGGGTGAATAAGTACATAAAGTACAGTATCACATGGACCCATTAAGTGCTGTGATAAATAGAGGCTATCACTACTGTGCCGACGATACCCACTTGTACTTGTCATTTGAACCATCAGAATCTCCTGCAGTGACTGATAAACTGAATACTTGTCTTACAGACAATCGATCCTTCCTATCGACCAATTTACTTGAACTAAACGATGATAAGACCAAGCTTCTTCTCATAGGCCACCCCAGTGCCCGACTGGACTAAGAGACTTACTCTTCTAATTCGTGATGCTGTTGTGTAGGCTCGGAATTTAAGTTTCTCATTGATAGCTGCCTAATGCTTAAAACTTTAGCTAAGAAGATCAGATTCCACAGCTAGCCACCACCTTCTAAGCCTGTCCAATATAGGGCACTCTCTGCCAGGGTGTCTGGCTGATGATCTGATCTTACTACCTCCCTAGTCCTGTCTAAGCAGGACTAATGTAATTCTCTAGTGGTTGAGCTACCAAACAACTATTAAGCCTCTGAAGCTGGGGATGAATATGACTGCGTGGTTGATCAGTGAATCCAAGATCTTAAACAACGTATCTCCCTTGCTGAAATAGTTGTGATGGCTCCCAGTCGATCAACAGATACACTGCAAAATTGTATTCCGACCCTCAAGGCCCGCCATGGCTTGTCTCCTTGCTGAACCAGTTTGAGCCTCCTCGCGCCCTCAGGTCCTCTACTGACAATAAATTAGCTGTTCCATTCCTATGCTTAAAGGCTATTGGCAACAGAAGCTTTTGCTCTGAAGGTCCAAGACCCTTAGAATTCACTTCCATAATTCTATTCTTACACGAAGACATCCACTCACCTGCTGTCGACTTGTTACAGATTCTTTCCAGCCACCATGCACTGCTACTTCAGGTTACTCACTTTCTTGACTGTTCTCCTGACTCAACTATGCATCTCACTTTCACTTTCTTCCAAAATATGAAGTCTATTGGATACCTTATTCCCACCGAACTTGTAATAGCAGCAGAAGAGCCTTATCGGCTATCACCACCACTTGCAGTTGGCAATTAAGGATCGCCCAACTGCCGAGCCCAAATTTCGAGCCCACTACCTCGATCGTGAAGAGCAAGCTCCTTTCCTCAAGGCCTATCACTGCCCAGTAACTTGACCTTACTATAGAAGACTTTCCTTCGTAGCACCCACTTAGACCTCTCGGCTTTGTGGAGTTACATACATAGATACACCACATTAGATTTTATGGCAAACGAATAAAGGGGCCTAAGAAAGCATGACTGAATTTTGTAGTCCACATGCTCCTTGATGGGGAGCCAGTGCCAGTCGGCGAGAAGTGGAGTAATAATGGTAGTTGCATCGTTTGCGACAGACAAGTGTAGCTGCAGTTGTTTTGTCTGCTACCAGTGCAAGGCGAATAGGACACGCTTAGGTGTGAGCTTTTCGAATCCAGTGCCACCTTTTGATGTGCACCTTGTACTCTGACATCGGCGTCACTTGCTTCTCATATGATCGTGGATCGATCTTCTATCTCGTCCTTGATAAAATATGCTGCTTCTGTGAACACTGTTATAAACGCACGGAGTGGCTCTATAACTCACGTCTTCACCACAGATACAAAGATTGTTTTGATGCAAGACCTCACACCCTGTACAGCACGGCTAACGAGTCTTGTATTGCATAGCACGTGTGCCACTTCTGTACAGGATAGGAAGCAGACCGACAGATCACTGACAAAGTATTGAAACAGCAATGCTTTTAGCTACCATATCTGACGTTACGAGCTGAACTCAATCGTCATAATTCAGGATGTCCAGCTATATTGAATGATACAGATATGCTTGCTGGTAAGAAGATAGCTATAATTGCCAAGAGTTCAACTGGACAATGCAGCCCTCCCCCCTCCGAGGGGAGGGGGGCCAGTCTGTCGTGTGAGGCACTTCGACATCGAGGCACTCTGTCGACATCAAGGTTAATCTTGTTGCCTTTGCTTAATCACCGACTGGGGTCTATTTTTCCTGTAATGACCGTGCCTGTGAAATATGCTATAACAGGCATTTACTTGTGGCACACTGCACCCCTGCCTAGATAGATCTTCCTTGACTCCCTCGGCAACAACCTAAGTAGGCCTACCTATCCTCAAAAGTGCTGAGAAGTAATCAACTCATTACTCCGGCTTAGTTTCTTTGGCTGGGAGCACTGGTAGGAATGGCAACTTTATCCCCACCGGCTGCCAGTGGAGTAGCCAATCTAATTAGTACACATCACTTGCTTTGCAGTAAGCCATACAGAGTCCTAACTGCACTTCACTGCGCCTTGTCAACGGACTGCTTTGCCTAGGGTCTTTCCGAATACTAGGAAATGAATCATCGTCAACCTCCACAATTTGGTGGGTGATGTGCATGTAAGCCCTAACCATGTTATTCATTTTGTTTGTTTTTCAAGCATGATTTTACTTACTATTCTATTGCGTATCACTTTGCAGCAAATGTAAAGCGCCTAGAAAGAGATTAAGTTCTCTGAGGGCGCTTTATCAAGTGCAATATTATTATAATATTATTATGTGCCCACTGGTCTGACGGGAAGTCTCCTGGTTGAACCTTTCAGTTTTTAGCAGTCAATGTCAAATCGGCACAAAGGTATCGTAAAGTGTAATAGTTTTTTTCAAAGCTTCTGGGCTGTGAGTTTTAAGCTTCTGTTGCTCAAGTTAACGTCTCCCTTTTATCAGTTGGCATTTTAGATATGTTTCAGTTCTTGTGAGTCACCCGACTACATTTACCTAAGATTGGGCCATTCCGGAGCCGTGTTGAGAGCTGAAGCAGAGTTTCACAGTTTAGGGTTTACGTAGTTATGTGCTTGTTGGGTGACGATTCTCTTGGGTCTTAGCCCACAGGTAAAGTGCTTGCTCTTCACGATCCAGGTCATTGGTTCGAGTCCTGCAGTGAGTGATCCGTTATTGCCCACTGCAAGCATTGGTGATAACCGGTAAGGTTCTTTTACCCCAGCTTAAATGAGGCTGTAGAATCGGCCAACCGTTATTTTTTTATGTGCAGATGTAAGTATGCATGTATTTGCACTACTTTAAATATGCACTTGTGAAAATCGTAAGTATCTAGTTGAAGTAAGCATAATGGTTGGGAGAGGCACCCTAGATTAAGGAGACAGCGATTAAGTTTGAAGAAGGGGCAGGCCGATAGCATAGCAAGCCTGCTGGCCAGCTGTTTCTCTCTGGAAGGCCTGTCTATCTTGCCCACTTGCTGCCAGTGACCACGGAGCTGGTGATATGACCGGCTGATCTGCTAGACTAGGAAACCAGCTAAAATGGAAAAGTCGTTCCTTGGTGCCCCACCCACTCGGCAGCGTACCCGAGCTGCATGTTCAAGCAAGCAACCGTTCTGCTCGTGAGTTGTCAGACGATTTCTGGCCAGTCCTCGACCAGATTGCTCGGCCTTAGGGTGCATCCTGCTTTTTTTGCCACTTAGTAGGGTCTGAAGTCCGGTCTGGTCCTGATAGGCTGATCGTGCAACTTCACTAACCCTACCAAGATGCTGCCAGAGCATAGCTAAGGAGATAAGGTAATAATGAGATAGATAGCCTTAAAAGAAAAACCGAAGCATTAACTTGGATGTAGTCATGAAGCATTCTGTTTCTGGACGGAAAGCTCTTTCTGCTGTCTTTTTCGTTAGTGTACTCACACTTCTAGTGACGTAGCATGCAGGTCTCACTTGACAAGACGTCTTTGTGGCTGATTCGAGCCACAGCTTGTGGTGATGTGTTCTCCACATTTCAGATCACCACTGAGTGGACGCAGCTGCAGGTAATCGAACTGGTCAACGATGGCAGTGGACTAGGCTTTGGCATCATTGGAGGAAGGAGCACCGGTGTAGTGGTTAAGACCGTCCTTCCCGGAGGTGTGGCTGATCGGGTGAGTTACTTGGCTGCTCTCCGGGCGTAAAACTGCTTACTTCCACGAGGGCGGTGTGAGGTAATACACTGGCTGCACACTAGCATGGCTTGACAGCCAGTGGACGTGTTTGGTGCTACGTCCTGCTATCAGTAGCTAGCCTTTTCTTGATGTGGAGGGGGCCTTAAAGCCTCCCACAGGGCAGTTTGTGACATCGTGCCAAAGCCGCACGGTGTCTTGTATGGTTGATAATAGGAAGTGACAGTTGCCAGACACACATGCATGTCTGTCGTCCTTGGACTCTTCTTCCTTCTGCACACACGATGGCAGCAGCAGCAGCACATTTTCCCTTGTGCCTAATACCACCGATTTGCCGATTCACCTGCGTGCTTCATTGGTTGGTCGGCCAGATCTTACTTTTCATGTTTCACTGTCGATGTTAATGCTTTGCGCAGCATTGCCGATTTGTTCTTTATCTATCCGTGGGTTAGGTTATTGCCCGCACGCTACGTTTGTCTGCAGGATGGCCGGCTGCAAGCGGGCGATCATCTACTCCAGATTGGCAGCGTCAATGTGCGTGGCCTTGGGTCGGAGCAGGTGGCTGCCGTGCTGCGGCAGGCAGGCAGCCACGTCCGCCTAGTGGTGGCACGGCCAGTGCAGGACATGGCAGCCGTTGAGGAGTCGCATCCATCCACCGTCATCGTACCGACAGACCAAATCGATAGCCACCTTCAGGCTCTGTATGCACCTGAGCCCGAGCAGCAGCTGGAAATGCAGGACGCCAGCTCGGGCGGCACCGCTGCCGTGCCGCTGCTGAGGGTGACCGTTGCCACGCTCAGTGAAACGGCTCAAGTGGCAATGGCTGCCTCAAGCACTGCTAGCTACAAGGTGTGTGCCGATTCCAGCTGCTCAAGAGTCTTCCAAGTCTTCGTATATGCTTGGTGCTTGCCCCTTCCCAAAACAGCAATCGTTGGCCATGGTCAGCCGGAGACGATGCTTGCTGTTTCACTGCATGCTTGATTTGTCGTGCAGTGTGCTGGTGCATAATTGTAATGTTGCCCCTGTTAACTTGTGCCAATCCATGTGTAACGTTTGCAGTAGTGGCCCTGCTAGTGCCAACATCTACTGGCACCTGCAGGCACTGCCCAGAAGTGTAATATGGCAAAGTGCAGTGCACTTGCCGTGACCTCTTTGTGTCCCGTATGAACACCACCAGCTTTTAATTTGTCGCTGCATTTCGGCATCTCTGCATCATTGCATCTGCAGCATCTTTGTGCAGGCAAAGCTTCGTGTCATAAGGCAAATTATCGATTTCTTGTCTGTTCGAGTCTGTACCTTTTCCTTATTTATGCTAATGCTTCGGCTAACGTTTGTGTATATTAGCGCGTTACTTATGTAATGCCCAACTGATATGCTGCAGCAAAGGTCAGTACAGGTGGCTTGTCATCTACAGTTTAGTCGTGCTCAAGAAGCTCGACTTATCTTGTCGCACTTTCCCTGCCTGATAGGTTTCGTGGAACAACTGAGATTATGGAGTTAGCTAGCTTGAAAGTTCTTTGTGAATTGGTCCTTCCTTCCGACCCAGTTGTTTGGCAATCGCCAATGATCTTTACGATGTATGGTCAAATGGCAAAACTAAGCGCTAGCCAGGCTTTCTGATTGCAGCATTTTGTTTGTTTTTGGCCTGTCCCATGGCCTAGTAGCTTGATAGAAATCTGAAGCACCTTTGAAAATTCGGCCTATGATTAGGCGAACTGCTAGAGCTGGATAGAAAACATAAACTCTACTTAGGTTGATAAGACAACCGTTTTAGGTAACATTTAAAAGTCTGATTCGAATATAAGGCATATGGAGATAAAGCTGTTTATGTGATTTTCTCCTCACTAGGTGGCAATGTTTGAAGTAGTTTGAAAATACAGTCCGAACTTCTGTTGGTGGGGGGAGTCTATTTTCAAAACCCGGTGAGGTCTCTCTTCTCTCTGCCCTTCTTCTCTCTCTCTCTCTCTCTCGCTCGCTCTCTCTCCTCTCCTTTGTCTACTATCATCTGTCCTCTGTCCTCTCTTGTTTCTCATATGCACTCTGACCTCTCTCCTCCCTTACCTCTCCTCTCTCATCCCCCCCTCTCTCCTTTCTCCTCTGTTTCCTCTCCTCTTTTCTCTCCCCCCTCTCCTTTCTCCCCTTCTCCTCCACTCCCTCTCCTCTTCTCTCCTTCCCCTTCCTGAATCTCTCCATCTTGCTTGACACGTCAAGGTTCGTTTTGAGATTTTTCGACGCCGGCTGGCTGCAGCTGAGCATTTTCATTGTCACCAGCCTGCCTGCTGCCCGACTGACCAATGTTCCTTGGTGGCTAGAATTGGTTTCATTCACCTCTGCCACTTTCTTGCTGGAGCTTCGAACTTTCCCTCATTTAGATAGCACTCAACCCCATTTGTCGCTTTCCAGTTGCTATTCAATCGCTAGATTCAATATGACTATCCAGTTAATCTAAAAAAAGAGCACCGTGGATCCTTGTATCACAACTAGAGCAGCCACGACGATATGCCTGTTTTTTGTTTAACAGCATGCTTTAAGCACTGCTTCTATCTTCACGAAAGTCAACTAATTTGTTTGCATCAATAACTGCGGTATCTATTACCCACGAAGCTATGAAATGTATCATATGGATCTCATATTTTTTATTAGCTAATACATCTGAGCATGTTTTGTCGATATTCTGTCCGTCAGAACCATCCTTCAGTCACGGTAGTAGTGCTGTTTATAGCACATCACTTAGTTACAGCTAGGGTTAAAAGCCAATATGATCAAAATGCCAGAACATAGCCCAGCCCAAGGCAGAGACAGTGTAGTCTCAAGTACAGGAAATGGTGAGGAAGAGAGGGTGCCAGGAACTTTCACGAATTCCTAATCGGGAGAATGCTGCTGGGCGTGCAATCGGCCGGGGAGGTCAGAGAAAGCAAGACTCTCGTCACGGCAGTGACTGCCATCGTGCATTGCCACTTGCCATTACAATGGCCCAGTGGTACATGACAAGCGTTGCCATGGCAGTCACATTATGGTGCATGACCAGTGGTCCCCTACCAGTGGCGCTAAAGTGCATGATCGGCATTAATAATAATAATAATAATAATTCACTTGATAAAGCGCCCTCAGAGAACTTAATCTCTCTCTAGGCGCTTTACATTTGCTGTAAAGTGAAATGCCATTGAATGGTAAGTAAAATCATGCTTGAAAAAATAAACGAAATTAATAATATGGTTAGGGGTGACATGCACAGGGTCAGCATGCAAATGTGGTTAGTGGCAGCATGCACAGTGTCAGCACGCATAAGCACATCAAGGACGAATCACAGGGACCCACTAAATGCTGTTGCCATGACAGCAACGAAATGGTGCATGAGGGACTTTGCCACTGCAGTGATGCCATGGTGCATGGGTTTTGCCACGGCAGTGACACAACGGAGAATGCCTGGCTTTGCCTTGGCTATGGCATTATGGTGCAGGATGGGCTTTGCCATGGCAGTATTCCATTCTCGATTTGCAATGCTGAGGATGGAGCAAGACACTGCCCTCTGTGCTGGCTGTCTGTCTGAATATTGCTTATTGCACACGTCGACTTTATCTGCAGATTCGTGTAATTAGATCCGGCTTTCAGATGGTTCATTGCATTCTTCCCATGGGTCTGGATGGCGTCAACCGAGCTACCTGCCTGCTGGCTTTCGCTTGTTAACACACCTATTTTCAGCTGTATTCTTGCCTGAAGGCCTTCCTCTCCACGCATGCGTAAACTTAATTGCCTTATTGAATCCTGAATCAATTGCAGTGGATTGGGATGTGGCAGAGCCTGCATTAACAGTCGCCCAGGGATGGCCAGCACTCAGAGATGGCTAGCATGTGGCCTTGGATGCTGGCAGGGCTGGATGCTAGTGTGTGGATGCTGGCAGGGCTTAGTGCAACCGTTGGTTCTCGCCACCTGCATAGCAGGTTGATTTGTGTTAAGACTAGCTGAAGTGCTGCAAAAGCAAGCTGGTGTTGTAGATTGCCAGACGGGAAAGTGCTAAAAGTAAGGTGAGGTGTCTTTCTGCTCTGCTCCTCGGCAACAGTAGTGTCTCCCAAAGGGGTTGCTGATTTGGTCCTTATAATGTCGGCTGACGTTCGATTCAGTGTGCCTGTGCATGCCTTGGGAATTCGATGCTGGTTCAGTGCCCTAGCACTTGCTGGGGCAGGTGAACACCTTTTGTAGTAGTAGCGGTACTGTGTCTCTGAAAAAAAGTTGATGCATTTGCAAGGGGTGTTACTGTTTTTGGCTCGTGTCACTCTTCGACTGTCTGCTGGCTCACCCGTCGATGTCTGTGGCACTTTATCTCGTCTGCCAGTCTCTATTACTGTCTCCACCATTCTACCTCTCTGCGTCTGCTGTTCTGTCTCGGCACCTGTGCCTTTGCTGTCTCTTTCTCCCTGCTTTCTCTTTCTGTCCCCTGTCACTCCTTAGTTGCTGTCCCCGTTTGTTTTTGTCACCATCCCTCTCAGGTGCTCTCTCTCTCCCCATTTGTAACTTCACCAAGTCACGATGATCAAGTGAGTGTTGCACTGCAGAACGTTTGTGGCGCACTCAGTGTCCACTTGGCTTTCGATATACGTTGGTAGCCAACAGCATTCATATGATTCAACAAGAATACTTGAGAAGCATAGCTGAACTAAGAGAAGGTTTCAAGGAAGTGAGTACCGAAGAAGTCTTAGTGGTCGTCTGCTAGAAATGACAGTTTTTTATCACATGGGTTAAGGCGCTCACCTTATGCTAACAAGTTCATGGGTTCAAGCCCTGTGGCATATGTAAAGTGCTTGGATAATAGAGATTAAGTTCTCTTTGGGTGCCATACAAATAAATTATATGTCTATATATATATATATATATATATATATATATATATATATATATATATATATATATATATATATATATATATATATATATATATATATATATATATATATATATATATATCACAGTTTAGGAATCGGAATTAAAGGCAATAATTCTGAGCAGTCTTTGAAAGTGATTAGAGGGCTATTTTTGTTTTCCTGCGGAAGGTTTCGAGGCTATGGGTTGGCTGAGACCACTTCAGCAGTGCAGCTAGGCATAAGGAAGCTAAGACGTCAGTTTTTCTTGTTGAATCTGGCTAGCTGTGGCTTTCACCTACTGCATTCGGCCCGACCGTAAGTTAGCTCACTGAACCAGGGTCTCATCCACAGATGCACCAAACTTCCATTGGGTAGCCCAATCAACACCCTAGCTGGGATTTATCCGAGCAATTTTGATGGACCTGCCTGTTTCGGCTAGACAATGCTCATGGCCTATCTGGCTTCTGTAGATCGTGTTGCTACTAGCTGGGCCATCGTCAGCCCTGGTTCGAACCTACTATAGCAGCTGCAAACTCTCTTCCTCGGTCAGCCTGTATTCCACAGCGCATTGTAGTGAGCCGTGATGGCACACTAGTAATGCGGTTGCTTTTCACGACCTTGGTCCCGAGGTCGTGGGTTTCGAATCCTGCTGGAGGCAATTCTTTATTACCACTACAGCCAGTGGGAATAGCCATCAAAGGTCTTCTGTCGCTATACAAAGAGGCTGTTAAATCAGCTAGTATTTTTTTTAGTGCTGCTACTGTTGAGAGGCAAGGCAGCTGACTTAGTCCAGAGGTTTTCTAATGCCTCTGCTGCTTGTCGTCATGCCTCACGTTGTCCATATTTTTTTGTTGTATTTCCAGAATGACGAGGATCGCGTGATTGCCAATTCCATGCTGCCGGAGTCAGAGATCTTCGAAAGTGTGGAGCTCGTCAAAGATGTCGGGCAAGGACTGGGAATAACCATTGCTGGCTATGTCGGCGATGGGTCGCCCGTATGCTGACAGCAGCGTCATAAGCGCCGCCAACGACGACCTTTCTGGCATATTGTCAAGAGCATTACGCTGGTGGTGGAGCTGCAGCTCTCAGTGGCAAGGTCGTGGTCAACGATCACATAGTGGAGTCGATGGGCAAGCCATGCTCGGCCCGAAGCAATCACGAGGCAGTGGCGATGCTGCGTAACACAGGGCAACGAGTGCTACTCAAGCTGGTACGCTACCATCACGGTCCAAGTTGGGAACGGCTGCAGGTCTATGCCGGTCATGCAGGTATGGGGAATCGCCGTTGTTGCTTCCACTATCACGTAACAGT
Organism: Cristatella mucedo; assembly: GCA_009760855.2. Taxonomy (NCBI): domain Eukaryota; kingdom Metazoa; phylum Bryozoa; class Phylactolaemata; family Cristatellidae; genus Cristatella; species Cristatella mucedo. Next base: position 10,192,276 of record WPIO01000003.1, on the reverse strand, counting down.
GGCTACTGCCCCAGCCATTCATACCGTGCAGTTGTCTTATGAATGCTAATCCATCTCAGGGCAATGGCCTTGGCGGTCACTTCTCTTCCCATTTGCCGGCCTCACCAAGGTTAAGCAGCAGCAAGGATCAGCCCGGGTATGGGACATAAACAGTCTTGCTACTATTAACAAGGGCCACTTTTTAAGGAAGGTGAAAGAGGAGCACCGGCCGGCAGTTAGCGTGTTACACAGGACGGATTTGGTATCCCCCCCAGCAGATAAGCAGAGCCGAGTGTTGAACCGAATGCACCACCAAACCGGGCTGGGAGATGGTGGGTTGGACATGCACTTGCTTTCGGTCTGCGGTCTGCTGCTCTGCCTGCGCAGTTGTCAGAAGATCACTGGTGCTATTGTGGTGGTTGGCTGCTGCTGAAAGGCTTCTATTTGTGCTATCTAGTTTTCGGAAGCTCAGATTTCTGTTGTCTGTGCATGCAGAATCCGAGGGGAAAGACACTTTGGCCAGCATTGCCAAGTCAGAAGCTGTGACTCAAAAACGGTGGCTGCTACAGGTCCAAGCTTCGATGACGAGGAATACGGTGAGCTATGACCATTGCTGGGCGGCTTAGCTGTCCTATTGGAAGGGCTTCCTTATCTTGTATTTTTGTGGCCATATGCATGTGGCCTCATCTGGTGCATGCTGTTTATATGCGGATGAAGTATAACTGTAACCGTGCTTTGCTCTCTCATTGCCTTCCAACCCGTCGTCGAACTTACTGCTCCCTTGCAGCATTGTGTTACTGACAATTACTCGTGGATGGCCGAAAATTTTCTCAAATTGAATGCCGGTAAAACCAACCAACTTACTAGCTATGGGACAGCTCCGTGTTACTCAGAATCTGCCGACCTAGCCCTCAAAATGGGCTTCGCCAGCATATCTCCTGTAGCCTTTGGATGCAATCTGGGTGCCCTGTTCCAAAAGTGATCTTTGATTATATGGACCACACCAGCTGCACAGTCAGCCTGCATAATTTCAGCTACACATCATGCGAAATTTTCAGCAAATCCTAGCAAAGGCCAAGTCTAGCTTCTATAATAATATATTGTTGAATCACAGATGCACAATCCAAAAACGCTGATGTCGACGATCAACCATCTCCTTAACTGCTTTCAGGTTAGCTCCTTACCTGGTGATCCCGTGTGATGATCTAGCTGACCACTCCTCTAGCTTCTTTGTCAGCAAGATAGACAAGATCATGCAGTCCATCTAGATGGCATCATCCTCTGGAATCCGTCCCTCAATTCCGTGCAGCACCTCAATATCTACATTCAAGTAGTCCACTAGTGACCTCGTCCTGACGTTTATATATCCCAATCAAAGAAGACAGCTAGTCCTCTAGACCCTATTCCCGCTGTCCTGCTTCTACGATGCATAGATCTGCTGCTGCCATGGATAACTAACATACGTATGTCATTAGCCTCAGTTATTCCCAGCACCATTTATAAGGCTATAGTCAGGCCACTACTCAAGAAAGCAACACTAGACCAAGAGAACTTGAGCGACTTCCGCCCAGTCTCCCTTCTACCGTTCCTATCAAAGACACTGGAACGAGTCGTGGCAGACCAGCTGAATGCATATATTTGAAACTTCGAACCCTGCTTGTAAGATCTAGTCTGGCTTTTGACCTAATCACTCCACAGAGTCGGCATTGCTTTGGGTGAACAACGACCTACTTAGGAATGCAGACTTACGTATAAAGTCTCTGCTTGTTTTGCTCAATCTTTCGGCAGCTTTTGATACTATAGATCACAAAGTTCTTCTCGAGTGCCTCTCATCCTGCCTGGGCATCACTGGCACTGCATTGCAATAGTTCAGGATCCCATCTTAGTGGGAGACCCCCAGAGTATTGATGTGATAGAGAAGGATCATCCGAGGAACCTCCTAAGTATGGGGTACCTCACGGCTCTGTGCTTGTTCCTGTTCTTTTCACGGTTTATTCTCTCCCTCTAGCTGATGTGATTGCCAAGCACAATGTAGCTTTCACTTCTATGCAAGTGACACTCAGGTTGTACCTTTGCTTTTATCCCTCCTAGCCCTCCAGCACGTCGAATTCTTTCAACTTCCTTGCTGCATGTATTGGTGACATCCGCACATGGATGGCAGCAAACTTTCTTAAATTAATGATGATAAAACCACTCACTAGTATGAGCAAACCAATGTGATTCAGAAATTGGGGAAAGGTTAGCGCTCACAATCGGTTCTGCCGGCATAATGGATTGTGTAACATACCGGCTCGACTTCTGTAACCAACTTCTGTTTTGAGGATCTACCGCCTGTGCAATCAGGTGTGCTTAGAGTTGCAGAAAACTGCAGCTAGGCTGTCTGTTGTGAGTGTCGAAGTTGCCATAATCATTTCCTTGTCGACCTGCACTGGCTACCAGTCAAGTAATGCATCGACTTCTGCTAGGTTTTGTTACTTCACGTTTAGGGTCCCTTCACTCTTTTGAATGGTTTAGCTTAGCAGACCTACTTCTGCCTCACCAGGCATTGTACTGTCGCTTTTCCAACTAATCAAGCCCACTACACCTGGTACGAACCTCAAAACTTTCTGGGAGAGTATGCTCCAGTTCGTGGTGCTCAAAGCCCGGAATTCACCCCTGACTTCCGTCACGACATCCCCTGACTTTTTGACTACTTTTAAATGATACTGAAAAATATCACAGCATTTCAGGTCCCTGTGAGCCCGTTTAGCAAGTTTATGTATGCTAACACTGCATAGTCACATAACCACATTTTTGCATGCTGCTACTAACCATATTTGGTATTGCTGACTGTGCATGTCACCTCTAACTATGTTATGCTTATGTTGATAATGTGCTACCAATTAACCATTAGGTCATGCTTCCTTACATATATGTGTAAACCAACTAGAAAAAGATTAAAATTTCTGAAGGTGCTATACAAATTTATTAATATTATTGATGTATTTGAGGCTGGTTAGAGTGCAAAGCTAAACGACTTGAAACAGATGGCAAAGTCATACAAATGCTAAACCTGATTTTGAGAATACTTGGCTTGTCATACATGTACATGTATGTATGCATGTGTCACCTCAGACTATGTTATGCCTGTTGTTCATTGGGCATGCTAACACCTCACAACCATTGATCAAGTGCTTTTACAGCAAATGGGGGCAAGTATAGAAAGAGATTGGAGTTCTCAGAGGGCGCTATAGCAAATGTATTGTTATTATTAAAATGGCTGGCTTAGATAAGGTATCACAATCAGTTGGTCGTCTGCTCAGAATGTGTCCTGAAGATCCTTTAATTTATGTCTCAGTGGTCCACTTGCTTGAATAATAAGATTCCGCGCAGTTGGTGCAAAAGTCTTCACAGTTAGCTTTTACAGTTTAACAATAATAATGCACTTGATAAAGCTCTGTGTGAACTTAATCTTTTCTAGCGTTTTACATTTGGAAGCGTAAAAGGAAATGGCCTGAATGAGGTAATCATAGGCTTGAAAACAACAAATGAAATGAATGTGTTGGGGTGAGACATGCGTCAATGCATGCAAAGGTTAGTGGTGTGCAGCTGGTGGGTCAGCAGGTTTCCGCTTGAGCCACTGCTGACGAATCACAGGGACCAGTCCAAAGTTTTTGTATTTGTGAACGTGGTGAGGGCTACCCTTATACCACTTCTAACGTCCCAAAAGTGGCTTGAGTTCCCTTGATATCGTAATAGCAACTTCGCGTTATCTCATTGAATTTATTCGCTTAGCAATGTACCCGGCCTTTAAGATTGGAAAATACCTTTCGCTATCAGTTTTTAAATTTCTCTGTTCCAAAAAGTAGACTTAAATCAGCTATTGTATGACCTGCCCATCGTTTCGAAGTCGTTTAGTTTTGGTCTAACCAGCCTTCAAACAAGATCAACAATATTAATAAATTTGTATAGCACCAGAGAATTTAATCTTCTAGTTATTTGGCTACATATATGTGCTAAAGGAAGCATGACCTAATGGTTAGTAGCATTATCACCATCAACAGCATAATGACGGTTAGAGGTGACATGTACACGGTCGTATGCAACAGTGAAGAGAGCATGCACAGTGTGTCAAAACACATAAGTGCCAAGAAGGACAGCATCAAATTGGACCCACTCAAATGCTGTGGATAAATATCTGTTTTTAGTCATCTTTTAAAGTTGGTCGCTTCAGGGGATGTCGTTGTTTCAGGTGAGTTCCGGCTTTGGGAGCATACGAACTGAAAACACGCTTCTAATGGATTTGGCGGATTGGGATTCCGTGGTGCTACGGATGCGCGCTTTAGGCCGCTGGGTGATCTGATAGCTAGGCTGAGTAATTAAGACCTAAAAGTAAGTGGCAGAATCTTGAAGTGGATAAGCTGCTTGATTGGGAGCCGTCCAGGTCGACAATATGGTGGATATAAACTCTGACACTCACGATTAACGAAGGTTTAGCTGCAGGCTTTCAGATTGACCCTTGAGCGCTCTGAGATCACACAGGCTGGTAGGCCCAATCAGTGTTACAGAAGTCGAGGGATGCCGCTGAGGTGCGCTTTGGACCACTTAGATGTAGTACCCTATCTAGCATGCTTGAATTTTGAGTAAATGCGATGTACCTGAGCTGGGGGTCTCTTACACATATCACAAAACAATGAAGCTGATATGATGGTGCTTTTACTTGCCGGTCAACCTGGTGCTTCAAGCTCAAACTGATGAAAAACGCACCAGGGATAGTGCGTACTGCAAAGCGTTCAAGGTGAGTACTCACTTTAAAGGATGCACGAAGCTGAATGAGCTCACGCTAACCTGTGCCTGACGATTGAATTCATTTGTAGCTGGACAACGACTGCTGAACTGGCTACAAGGCAATGGCAATGGTTATAGGCAGCCACCAGGAAGTTGTGGCATGTTATGCACCGTGTCACTAGAGCTGAATATGAGTCATGATTTGTGTTTTTGTTTGCCAACTGAAGCAAGTGGACTTGTTGACCTTGCTTTGTAATTGCTTGCATTTCACTAATTGTGTAGTGGGTTCATCCTTCTGAGCAGGAAACATTTAAGTGCCCGTCGGCACTGCAAGTGGGGGGATTAAGCTGGCAGTGATTCTTTTGCCACTACAAAAGGCTGCAGTGAATCAAACATCAGTGGCTTCAAGCTTTGCACTACCTCTGTTGAACGTACTCCGTAATGCAGTAGCTTTCCATTAGATGTTGTAGACGATGTGCGGTAGTGCACAACACTGGCTATTTTATTTCACCCCTGCTGCCATACTGCTAATCGGCGTTATTTAAAATACTTTAGTTGACTTTCTTTATGAAGGGTTTAACTAAGGCTGCACTGAGATTAAGCCACGCGTAAGTGCCATGCTAATTGCTGATTGGTGAAGCATCGGCTAGTACCTGGTTTAGGCAATGGCTTATGTGATATCGGATAAATACAAAGATCTCATCCATGATGTGTCACGGCACTTCTGCAAGGACATATGGATGGAACTTTCATTAAGTTCTAGGCATCACAATCTCAGGAGAGTTAATGCTTAACGTCTGCAGGCTTCTACCCAAAGCTGGCTTGGGGAGAATTTGGATTAGTGACTTAGAGGAACAAGGTATGTTTGTTCGGAAATGCAAAAGAGAAGCCACATCTGTATGAAGTGGTAGAAGGCCAGGCACCAGACAGGTTATCACTTATTGTTGGTGGTGCCATTTCATTTTAGTTCTACCAAATAATGTAATGGAAATTGAAAGTTATTAATAAACATGTAAGCGTTTTCCTACAATAAAAAAGAATGCGCAGGGGCTGCTGTGTGAAATGCTTATAATAATTTTGAACATTTTTTCGGTGGCCATTTTAGGCAGCCTCGTGTATATGCTGGCCACACCCAACAGTATGGAAATGAGGTGATTTTGCTGAAGTTCAAATTATCTGTGCTCCCCTGAACCCCGGTGCTTAAGCATGAGCTGGTCTGTCCAGCTAATCAAAGAAGTGAGGTTGCTTCTTAATCTCTGTTGACTGCCATCTTCCTGAATTCTTGAGCACAGATAATTCATCAAAGCCAGAGATGATACTTCTTTTACCCGGGCGGACGTGTGAGTTTTGGCCTTTTGCCGACAAAAATATACTGCTTGAGTAATAGCAGCTTAACCACACCATAATAAGTAAATGCTAGTGAGGAATTTTGTTTCTTGATTTCTTCTGTTTGGAACGCAGATTGATAATCTCAGCATTCTTGGCGGTATTAACAGACCTTGGGCCTCATAATAAGGACATCTCGGGTGGGTTGGAGGTAGCCTGGCCGTTTTCTTTGGCTTGCTGCAGCATACGAAAGACCAATGCAGACATTCTGGAATATTCTGAAACTTTCCTACTACTTTGTTGGCTGAGTCCTGCCCAAAAATAGAATGTGTTGTTGTTTAACTTGAGGCGCTGGATTACTTTCGACAAGCCAAGTCCAAGGCTATTTTAGTTGTGCTAATTGTAAAAACCTTTTGAATTGCACTGGAAGGGGGATTATGAGCACGAATTTCAACAATTGTACATCACGTCAGATAGTGGGCGAAATAGACATGATAGTCAACACATTTCGACATGCCAGTGAAAATAATGCCTTCTTGCTATTTTCTTGCTCTTAAGTCTAAATGCCAATAGTTCTCAGTAATGTTTTCCTGAGCCCTCTCAGGTAAAGCTCTAAATCAATGTCGGTGGCCATCATGACCGTCTGCTTTCATCTTGACAGAAGTTTCGCCAGGACCTAAGCCACAAAGAGATGTTTAAGAAATGGACATACAAAGCACAAGTGAGTGCTGTAATCCTTCTAAAACCGGGCCAACTTTGTTTTACTTATACTGGCGATTGCTGCCCGACAGGGTGCTATTCCTTTTTTTTTTTTTTTTTTTACTGCTTATTCAATAAGCATACGCTCAAAGAGTAAGTTTATAATTTCTTAGTGTTTGGCCTGCCAAAAAGTAAGTGATTCTCGGCAGGCCACAAGAAAACTATGCACTATGAGCTAAAGTTCGAAAAGAATGCTGGTTTACGCAGAGTAAATGTCGAACACAACAAATGCGCCCAACAATCGAATATTTTTAGGGTGCTTTTTTAAAAGACTACCGTATTTGAAATGACTGCAAGTTTTACGATTTTACATAAAAGAAAAGATGGTACTGAAGCTGCAATTCCAATGCTTGACAATATCCACAAATAATTTAAAAAATAATCATTTAACCATAATCTAATCCGGCAATTAACAAAAGCAGAACAAGGATTAATAAATTTACCGGATATCGGCAGAATAAGATGCAACTCAGTCCCAACTTCGAAACCTTGTTGCATTGGCCACATTTTTGTAGTTGTTGTGGGTACATGCTTGTGACTTGTGAACAGCTTCATTGCATAGAGAGAAGGCGTTGCATGCCTTGTGATCCAATAACTTGGACCAATATTTCATTGATCAACGTGAAACTTGAAAATGTAATTCAGCTCGCTTGTGCAGCACTGAGCTTATTTCTGATTAGGTGAGTTATTTTTAAGTGTCATCAACGTCACGGAGCTTTATTTCAATATGGTCATGGAAAGAATACAGAAAGAACAGGCAGTGCAGTGATTTAAAAGTGAAGGAATCAAATAAATTTAATCGTTGATCTGCAGTATAATGGCTGAGTTATGGAATCTTGCCGACGGTGTTAGCCTCGGTGGTAGATGCATTGAACCAAAGAATAGGTTCCTTGCTCTTTGCTGCATGCCGTGCCATGCTGCCAGTGCTCGATATCAAACAGCAGCCTGTGCGACTGCTTCTTATGGCTTCGTGTTGCTCAGCTAAAGTTCAGTGAGGGCAGGCCTTGGCATCAGCCTGAGGGCACCAAGTCGATGTTGAGAGGCAGTAAACAAGGCCGCATCATCCGCCCATCCTGCCTCTGATTTAATCTGGCTTAATGGCTGCCCTTCGGAGCTACAGATGAGCTGCTGCAAGTCACTGTGACCACAAGCTGCTTTGGTATGTACACGAGTAGATCCCACCTACGAATGCCTTTATCACTTGCAGCAGCTGCCCACATACTTTTATATCGTATTTATATGGAGTCCTGCTTGCAGAAAGCAGAGGTAAAGCCCTTGCTACGCTTGTATGTGGCTGTGTGCCTCTTAAGACGTCGGTCGGGCACTGAAATAGGGGGCCGCCATCTTCGGTGATCATTGATACAGCAACACCAACCCTCTGCCAGCGTTCAGTTGGCTGGTTGTTGCAGACCAGGGATGTAATCGACCATCGCTCATAGGTATGAATCGAGACGCTGGTGGCCATTCTGGAAAGAGCCCCCACAGCATGTAGTTCTCGTGCTCGCCAAAAGCGGCAGCCGGGATGGTGTTGTCCGGCAGTGTCATCGCGCCAGAATATGGCATGCCCTGCTGAGAAGAGGCAGACTCAGCCTGTGTGAATCTGCTGCCACTGTCCACACATCACTCATGGCCAGAGCCAAGTCAGAGCAGCAGCAGATAATCTCGGGAAAGTACAGTGACTGGCGCCAGTAAATGACCTACAAATCGGGATACGGTGGCAGTCGAAGGCTAGGGTACTGCCGTTACAGTTATGTCTTGTCTTTTTCTGCTGTGATCCTGAACGACCCCACCACTTCCTTGTGGTGTTGCATCACTGGTGGAGGTGTGGCCTGGGACTGACTTCCCCATGTGCAGGACCCACGTTGTGGTGCCATTGATCCTCGGTCAAAGTAAATGTTGAAAAGTAAAGTAACATTGGGCTTTGATCTTCGACAGTCTGATTAATATAATGCAGGCAAGAAGCCAATTTATCACAATTTTCAACTATTAATGGCATGTGCTGACCCTGTGTATGTGCTTACTCAACCCATGTTGCTCCATGCTTTATCGCTATGATATGCTACTACCATTCAGCTCTTTGTATCAACATATGGAAGCGCCGAAAGAGATTGATCATGCGCTTATCATGGCTGCTATTGTTATCATCTGGCCTTCTAGAAAAAGTTGTTCATGTAATTCATCGTATAGCTCCCAAACTAAACTTTGATTTCTATCCTTGCAATTCACATATGCCGCAGCGTTCGGTTTGTCGACGACTGTGCACTGCAGATCATCAAATACATTCACCTTTGACCCAGTCGTTAAAAGGTTGAAAGGATTGTAACCTGATGGCCAGACCGAGGTTGGCAGCGATGAAGGATTACTCGCGCTGGAGGATCGGGAAAAGTCGTGACTGTGTTTTCGGTGAGTTAAGTATTTTGCCACTGAAAGCTGGGCATTCCAGGCAAAGCACTACGGTCACGTATAATCAGAAATACAATGGGATGCTTCAGATGCCATGCACCTGTTGATTTGAGGCGAAAAATTCCTGTCAAGCTGAGCTATGCCAGACCACTTGCTGGGTCAGCATCAGTAATGACCATGTACCCGTGTGCCTTGCTTAGGGTCTTGACCCACTTACCAGCTACACGATCGGGAGAGATCGTGGGATAACCCTCTGAACTTGGTCAGGTGACGCCTAGGCTACAGCATTCTGATCAGGTGAGTTGTTGGCAGCGCCATCTTGCTGGGCTGTGCTCCTAGGGTCAAAAAAGGGAACCAGTTTGGCTAATTCTGCCATGTTCAGGTGATACTATTTCGGAAAAGTTGTTTACGCTGTCGTGTGCCCGGGCAATCACGTGTTGTTTTTGACTGTCCGATATGGCGTTGATGTCACGAAAGATGAAAATCTTCGTCGCAAGCAGGGTTTCCGAATCGAAAGCCGTTCGATCTACTGTTGTTGTAACTTTTGATGGTCGTGGTCGGAGCCAGGGCTCTGATTTTCTGTCAAATGGGCTGGCTTTCTTATGAGAAGCTAAGAAGAATCAGCCCAAACGTCTAGCCTTGGGAAATACAAAAGCCCATTGTCAAGCGAGAAAAGTTACGCATGTTGACGCTGCAACGGTGAGGTGGCATCACCGCAGCCAGGATCCATGGCGTATGCACGGGCGTGCAAAGCTGGAGCTCCGCCAAGCAAGAGCCTCCGTTTTGGTGCAAAGTGGTGAAAGAAACAGCAGCGAAGATTGAGTCCTATGCAAGACTTCAGAACAGCCGCTGAAAGAATTCTGATTGATAATGGAAAACCTTCTAGCTGACAAGTTTGCTTTTAGAAGATAAATGTGGTGAGCACATCGTACTACGACTGATGTGTGGTCCTGCCAATGAGAAAACATATGCTCTTGGTGCTTGCTACCAGCTCTGGGCCACGCCCTTGAATACAAAAAGTTAGTCTCCTGTATTCTGCGATAGAGGCCCAAGCTGACCCCACACATCAGTGCACCCTGATCTCACAGTATCACTGAAAGTTACGATATTACCGTGTTACCCGAAAGATGCTGCATGTGGATGAATGACTTTCGCGACTGGTATGATCTTTTAGTAACGAGGGGGTTATATCAATGATAAAGCTCTTTTCGTGTAAGGGTGCCCCCAAGAGAACTGAACGATATTCAGCGCTACAATTGAAAGCGGGTGAAGGAATAGTTAATGCTTCCAAGCTAAAATCATGCCCAGGTGGGCTTTCAGAGCATGCCAAATGCACTGGGTATCATGCTGAGACTAATATGCGTAACTTGCGGGAAGACTTAAGGTCATTGGTTGAGGTGGACCCCTTGGTCATAATATTTCACTGACTCTGTCCACAGGTAAAGCATTCCAAAGCCTGAAGCAATAGAGAGGAGTTCAATGGGGGCTCGATGAGTATAAACCTCCGAAAGTGTTAGAAGAATGTAATGCTTTAAGACTTTCAGGCGGACCAGCAGCCTTTAAATTAAGAAAAAGAGTTTCTGAAGCTCTACTGCAGATAATTCCTTGACTCTGCACTAATGCATTATAATAAAGCAATAAACATCTCTATACATAGCACATTGAAGTATAACTCAAACCCTTTCTAGCACTTTAGATGCCAAGATAGCAAGATAATTGATCAGTGATAGCAAATGTAATATCTGTACAACATATGCACACAAAGGACACTTTGTGTGATGGAGCAAAGCTTGAGGAACACGCAGGGGTTTTTAACTCCCCTTTTGTAATTCTCTGCCGAAATATCACATCAGCCGGAGTGGATATGAAATAAGGGCTTTGTTTGGCATGATACGAACTTAAAGCAGAGCCTTCTAAGATGCGGGCTGGTTAGGGATGCACAGCTGTGCCTCAGTAAGAAGCTGGAACCACAAGTTGTGGTTTTTGGCCTAGGAGGTAAGGTGCTCAAACCCTGCGTGATGCCATGTGTATATGCATATAGTCTTCAGAATATTAATTTTTCAGGTTAATACAAAGATATCAAGAAAGTTACCTTTTTTAATGCTTGCATGCACACACACACACACACACACACACACACACACACACACACACACACAGTTTAGCCAGTTTGTTTAGGAGTATCTCGAAGAGCCAATGCAAGAGAAAGAAAGGACCTTAAACGTAAGTGAGCATCTGGAGAAGCCAAAGATTGCTTGGGCTGCCACCTGATCCCACGCTGCCGCTTAGGTTTTCTGAGGATTTTGGCAGGGCCAAATTGACGTAATTATTGATCAGGGCTTGAACTCTGTAGCTTACATCATACAGTGATAGGAAGCAACGCTTATTTCTTGTTTTTTATTTGAATGATTTCTGAATGGCGGATACTGGATGGAGCCCTGACCTGTCACACTTTGGTTGAACCAGCCGCCGTCGTCAGCTTGTTGCAACTTCTTGTAAACAGGAATGATGGGAAGCACAACAGCCCTGGCTTGGGAGAAATGAAGTGAGGATGCTCCTTTCCTTTGACAGAAGACACTGGCTGGTGGGCTTGAAGGCTATGACCTGCCAAAATTCACTCAGGCCTCAAGATCATATGCAGCGTCCTTGACATGACACTGAGGAAAATGTGCTTGTGAGAAAGAAGCTGGTACTATTTCTCACACACAGGTAGTACTATCAGCTTTGAGATTCGGATTGATGGTAGAGTCACCTGCTCTGGTCATAAAGTACCTACTAAGCAGAACCTGACTGGTTACATTGCTGTGTGAAGAAGAGCTGGTCTTCACAGCTGACAGCTTCAGATGTTTGTTTTTTTACGAACGCTTTCATCCAATTTGTGTTGTGTGCTTTGGGCAAAGCTAAAGCTCGACATTAAAAAGCTCCTTTTAGTTTGGGTGAAAGAAGGTCTCAGCCCACCCCTGTAGTGCTTCAGATGCACCCTGTCGCCCCAGTCTCTAATCCTCTGCCCCTCTAGAAGACTTGGCTTGGCTGTCTTCCCTTTTGAGCAGCCACCGTTGCAGCAGTGGTGGTACTTTCTAAGGATAGATGCAGTTCCAATTTCGAATGAGATATAAGTATTTTCTGACTGAGAGATCCAGCATCATCGTTCAGGAAGTAGCGCAAATAAGGTTTTTGAGCAGATGATCTTACCTTCGAGCTTTCGCTTTTTCGTTTTAAAGATAAATGGGTGCACAGCTTTAATGATACCTGCCAGCCGGCTCGCAGCATGTTCTTATCAATTTCACGTATCTAGCAGATGCTTCATTGTAGTACTTCGCCATAATACGATAAAACTGGCTGGAGACCAGGGAAAAATGGCTCGCTGATAATAGCAGTAATTCCGCGAAAAAGCGTGATACTGTATGCTGAACAAGAACCACGAACTGGTTCTTAAGGCTTGTATTTTCGCTTGCTTTAACATGATATCGCCTTCGGACATTAACAATGAGGAAGGTGTTAAATACGGCGCAGTATTATCAAAAGGATTTTGAAAGAAATAAATCACCTTTTGTCTCATGGTTTCGATAGTAGTAATAATACATGTACATAAGATAAATTGAGCGCCATCAGAGAACTCAACTTCTTCTGAAGCTACTGCAAAAGGAAGCACGATCGAATTGTCAGTGGTGTGAATATGCTGATTTCATCAACAACAATGATACAAACGGTGGAATGCAAGGTATCGTGATATATATGGTTATGGCAGTTGAAGGCATATGTCAGCACGTCGAAATCAGGGACCCAGCCTAAAAGGTTTTTAAGTAGATGTTTTTAGTTTCTTTTGAAATGTGTCAAGAGATGTGACGAAAGCCGAGGGAGTTCCAGGCTTGCATCAGCGAACCAGCGCACGGCCCCAAAGGATTTGTCTGCATGAGGTGGAGGCAAATATTGACTTGAGCAGGTCATCTGAACCATGGAAAGCCGCGCTGCAAAGGTCAACAACATACTTCATCCACAAAAAGCATTCACAATCTGGTCGTACTTTACATTTAAGCGAGGTGATGGGGTGTGACGACCGCCATGCAGTTAGAAAGAAAGTTCTCACGTCACAGGACCCCGCGTTCAGCGAATCGACGATCGTCATTAGTGGCTCCGTGCCCGAGGCTACCGTTGCTCAGAATGGCCAGCCAGCGCCTGTGACTGGCTGCTTTTGTTAACGATTGGACTTCGGGAGTAACGCCACCCTCGACTGTGTGCAGACGCGCTGAAGCTGGTTCCACAAGGCAAGGGTGCGTATCGGTATTTGTGAAGCCGCTGCCATTATTTGACACATTGGCAGTGGCGGTGGTGTGGAGGCGCAGTCTGAGTCGGGTGGGTGACTGCATACGCCTTTTGATTGGGCTCATTATAGGCATGCCTGTGCACCAATTGGCTGGTTAGTCAAGGTCGCACAGCTGTATGTTTAATAGCATGGTCGGTGTCTACAGGATGCAAGTAAGCAAGTTAGACATAGCTGCTGATGCAGCTGCAGTCTCCCTGTGCATGGATGACACTACAGTGGCAGTAAACGGCCGAAGTGACAGCACACTTTCGACTGTCGGATGCTGATGGCAATATGTGGGCAGGCAGCCGATACATCAAAGGTGGCCGTTTGCATCTGCTCTAAGTTGGTATGTGTGGCTTGAAGCTCACTGGTGTGAAGCTGAGTTTAACGAAACACCCGGCCGGTCCGTGCGAAGAGTCCCTCTCTGGGTGGTCCAGCATGCCTCTGGCAGTAACCTCAACTGTGACCTGGTCGAATCGTACTAGCAACTTTCTCGAAGGCCAGCCCCAAGTCTAGCCATGCACTGAGTGCGATGATCGGCCAGCAGTTGAGCGAGCCTGCGCACCAATCTTTTCTTTTTGAAAGATCAATTTCATAGGTTCTCAGTAGCGATGATGGCTATTCTACTTCCCCATATGTACCATGCCGTGTGCAGGTCGTTCATAGCCTATTGGTCCCCATTAGCTGTGTGTTTCTAGGCCACCTGCCCCATGACTGCACTGTCGTGCTCCATCATGCTCAAAGGTGGAATCTCCTCAATTGGCATGCATGTGTGCATGCGTGGACAGAATAATGCTTGTGTGCTGGTATATCTGCCGCGCAGGGCTTTAATCCTGTCATCGACTTTGGCAAGTGGTGCAACCAAAGTGTGGTAAGCCAAACTCGCAAAAGTCACTCTTGGTTATGTGGCGCGTTTGGTTAACGCGCTCCTACGAAAAGACTAATGGCTGCACACACCACACACACCACACACACACACACACACACACACACACACACAACACACACCACATATGCACACTGCATATTATTAGAGTTATATTAATTGTAGGCACCGTTCCAGGACTAGCCACTGCGTAGGCAGCCTGCTTTACAGTTTGTACTCCATGCTTGAATGAAGGAATGCACTGGCCGCCTAGAGTTAGCTTCTGAACATTAGAACACTCAAACCTGGCAGCAGCTGATGCTATGGCTTGCGCAAGGCCACGAAGGCCAGTTCAGTAAGCCACTGCATTCAGCATCTGTGAAATCAGTGAAAGTAGTAGTGGAGCCCGTTGCAAACAATGCGATGAAAAGGATAAACACTCCGGTAGTTAGCTATCATCAGGTATCACAGTGAATGCGATTGACAAAAGTTTCTTTTTCATTTTTGGGTACGTCGACCTGTCGTTATGTGCAATGCTGCTATCCTGCAGTGTGCCACTGGAGTAGCTGCTGCGAATGGGCAGCCGCAGCTCTTACCAAGCTGTATTATTGGTGATGTGGCAGCAACAGGACTGACTGCGGAACAGCTTTCCTTTCTCAAAGTGCCTCCGTGCTCGTAGTCTCTCCTCTTCTCTCTCTCTCCCCCCTCTCTCCTCTCCCCTCTCTCCCCCCTCTCTCTCTCTCCTCTCTCTCTCTCTCTCTCTCTCTCTCTCTCTCTCTCTCTCTCTCTCCTCTCTCTCTCTTCTCTCTCTCTCTCTCTTTCTCTCTCTCTCCTCTCTCTCTCTCTCTCTCGCCCTCTCTTCGCTCGTCGCTCTCGTCATCGATGCTGTGCTCCACCGATGGCTGTGGTAGCATGATCGGATGCTGATGATGTCGCGCTGAGCCTTAGCTTGTGAGGTGCTGCCATCCTCACTTACCATAGCAACCATATCTATGGTGACACTTCCCGTGTCACTACAAGCTTAATTTGGCTGTAATGTTTTTAATGTCGCTTAAGTCTGCAGAGTGAAGGGAATAGGAAAATTTCAGCCGGTGTGTGCAAGCCAAGTAAAAGATACACGCCTCGAGGTCTAACATTTAGGTAAAAGACTGTGTCAAACGTGCACGTGTGTTTGCATATACTGCTCATGGTGTACATATGTGTATTTTATGTAGCCTTGCAAAGTTAGGTATAGCTTTTACGTGTGCTTCCGACCCATGTGTGTGCCCACAGCGCAAAGTGGCGCCACCCAGCCAAGCCTGGCACAGCTGGATTAACTAGTAATGGTGCTTTTATTTTTATAGAAGGTCAGCCTCCTTTTAGGAGGCTGTAGCTGTGCTTATGATCTTCTGCAGTGCGCCTTGGTACTAAGTGCCTTATTTTCTCACCCGTCTCTTTGCGCCAAGCTGCTTGCTTTGCTGTTTCCTGAAAGCAGCATGGATTGCGTGGTGATTCTGGGTCGTTTCAAGCCCCATGGCAGCAGCACAGCCTGGTTTGATCCTTGGCTTCTTAAGATGCTGGGGGAGATGAGCTCTGCCAACTGCTAGTGGTCCAGTGGCGGCACACACTTGCCTTGGAGATGCAGCAAGCTTTAATGTCCGTACTCTACAACATATAATACACGACTTAGAGAAGCTTAATTCTGTTGCATAAGAGGATGTGAACAGGGCAGGCACAATAGAAGGTCAGGGGCATCTTCACTAAGACTGCACCACAGCGGGTCAGGTGCGCTTACCTTCGCTGAGACTATATTCTTCAACGCAGCTGGCAATCAGAAAAATTCGTCCAGACATAGCTGCCCGGCCCCATGCCTTTTACACTTTCTCTTCCTTCTAATCTCTCAGGAGCCGGGGCGTTTCAAACGCCCAAATACGATGGTAATGATTCATTCCCGGCGCCAGTTGTGCAGTCGGGCCTCAAGCGCTCCAACCTTCTCCAGCCGCTTCAATGAATGCACAGAGCCGCCTCACACGGCTGCCGGTGCCAGCGCAACACAGTTGGTCACCGACGTGGGTGTGAGCTCTGGAAAGGGATCAGCTGCCGGAAGACCTTACGCTATCAGTCTCAATCTCCGCCAGCTGAAGGTCAGTGCATTTTGCTTCATGCAGGCTGCTGTGGTAAATAATAACATATGTCGGTGTCTCTCAGCATTGCAGTTTTCTTCGTGTGCCCGTGCTTGGGCCCCTTTTCTGCTGCTGGCATGCTGCTCACGTACTGGCTGGAAAACCATAGACCTTCACTGCTTGTGCATGTTTCAGCTTCTGCATGATCCTCTTTGCTCTGCTGCGCTGATCCTTCCAGCTTACTCTTGGCGTTGGAATCGTTAGCCATCACATTCATGGTAGCTACGAACGGCCACCTCCAGGTGTCCGGTGGAGGCCGGGATGTGCTAAGTGTCATATTTGGGTGCCTGCATATTATGTCACACTATTAGCTGCTTTTAAACTACTCTTCTTATCTTTAGAATAAATACTGTGTCAATGAAACTCTAAAATGGTGAAATTAACGAAGATCATAATCACTGCAACACCTGAAGTTTAGTATATATACTCGCCACTAAAGTATTTGGACGGTTGGGTCACACGATGGCTGCCTACCGCCCGGCATTTTGAGGAATGTCGAGCGTTGTTGTCACCACTAGTATGTACAGGTTGTACTGGTGAAACACGTTCTGCAAATTATCAAGTATTGCACCCACTTTTTCGCTATTGTTAAAGCAAAATTTCTTTATTTGAAATGAGATCAATCGGACCCACCCAGGAATGGATCAAATGTTTCAAGGTCATTTGGCAGTTATGAGTTGGCCAGACCACTCGGGTGTTAAAAGCCTTCATAGTTGGATACGATGCAAGACAAGCTGGTGCTGTACAAGCAACCGTTGCTTGACCTCATTCATCAAATGCTCGATTGGGTTAGGGGTCCGGAGAATTTAATGCCAGTACTACGTTAAAAAGAGGGCAACCTGATCGGAATAATTTGTTAAAAATACTTTACTGGGTGGTGATGTGCTCGGTCGTTGTCGTTTGTGAAAGAGATAATCTCGTCCACAAAGTGCCATCGCAGTGCGTCCGAATATTTGCAAAGTCTATAACACAGGCCTTGGGTCGGAATGCCTCCATGGTCTTCGAGGCACGACTCCATCGCCATTTTTGCTGAAACACTTCCATACCACGACACCTGTTTCGCCAACACCGAGTCAGTGCAGGGCTCGGATGGCATTTGCTGAGTAGTAGGCTCTCTTTGGGTCGCCGCCTAACGTAAAGCCTTCACTTTCAGTTCGAAACGAGTGCATATTTTTCGTCACTCCTACATAACTCCACTCAGCCCTTTCTTTCAGTAGCCCATGTGGTCGCTAGCTTGCCTCACTTTCGTAAAGGCGCACCTTATTCTTCACGGACATAAGCAGTTTGCTCTTTGTGAGTCTCGAGACTGCAGACCGGCCGAGTCATCTACTCGCCGTGACGGTATCAATGCCAACTCGTTTCCCAGATCGATGCTTGCGACTGTGAGCATGAGCTTGGGGCCGTGCCTTTGCAGTCCTTTGGCTGCAGGCGCAACTGGCAGTTGGTGATTAAATGACGGGCTTTATCGCCGAGTGGTGGCGTGCGGCCACGCCTGACCGAGACCAAATTTTCAGGGGCGTTCCCAGTCTTCACCTTCTTTCACGTTGTATGAAATCTGCCTCTGTACGGCATGATTTGAGTAGTGGCAATTTGACATACGAGTTTCCAGCCTTGTAAATTGCTCTATTTTTCATCTCTTGGCGTCACAATTCGGCGACCTTCAGCCTGATAGACTTTTGCCGGTAAACATAGAACGCTTAATGGGGGTGGTCTTATGATTCAGGCGCTTGGGTGACAGCCTTCGGGCCGCCAGAACCCGATGAAGGGGTCGTTTTCTCGATGCTCTTTTCTGGCCCATATCCGCCTGCTACCACTTTTAAAGACAAATTACTGGAGGGGTTTTCCACATTAGTGGCATACTCTACAAATCTTGGATCGTGTGTTAACTTGGGTTTATGTAGCTTGGTATACCACTAATCAGCAGACAGAAATCGTACATCCGGGCTCAGGTCCTGCTGCTAAAAGCGTGCTGATGTTGAACACACGTAGACCGTCCAAATGCTTTTGCAGTGCTTGAGTTGTATTTGCCAGAGCAACTGCCCGAGTAATGTGCCCGGCACCTGTAAAAGCCACTCGCGGAACTAGCCCGGCTACAAGAACCAGATGGAAGACTTCTCATACGACAGCTGCATCATATTTCCTTCTTAGACGAGTGCGCAACAGCTACTGGAGGTGCCTCTTCAGTTAGGATTCATTTATGCTATGAATTGTGCTTAAGGGACGACTATTTTCTTGTGTAGATGCTTTTCCAAGTGGAAGGTCAATGTAGAATCAACCTCGCTCTTGTTTCGGAATCAGCATCCTATCTTTGACGTCCTTTTTAGCTACATCTTACCTCGTGCTTTATAATTTTTGACGTTCATAATTTTTGGGGTTACAATGAAAGACAAACATTTATGTAAAATCTCCGTTGATGTAGCTATATTTTTAGCAGCCTATTTTTGCAGAAAGTGTGCTGCTTTTGCAGCCGTAAAATGGAATCACACTAGTAAAACGGCTGTCTCGAACCCCTTATCTAGATGATCCGGCTCTGCCTCGGTACCTTGCACGCGGTAGGGCTGCAGCAGTGCTTAGCAGGAAAGGTAAGATGACAATGTCCGGTCGGCTGACGACAGCTGAAACCACGACACTGTCGACATGGATATATAGCATTTGGTGAGGTACTCTTTTGGCTGTAAACTGCTGTCAAAATCGTGCATACCACCCATATAAAGTAGATGCCTCTAATATTTTGCAGAACTTTGTAAACTAGTGCGTAGAAGGACCCTTAAGTGCAATAATAATAACACCGAGCTGGATTTTCAAGCTAAAGGAGTGCGCAAGTAAGCGAAAGAAGTAGCTACCCTGGGATTACCTGTTTAAGAAAACTCCGAAAAGCTGTTTGCGTCTGCAGTGACTTGGTTTAGATGCTGGTGCTGTGCTTTCGAAGCAATGAGGTTGGGAATAGTATCCCAAAATTTCACTCGACTTGGCCTGGTCGTTGGTGCAGGAGGTGTTTGCTATTTGTCACATTTGCTTTCTGCTGGGTCATTTTGGTACTCATGAACTCGTATTCATTTTCCCTTGAGCCTATTAATAACTGTTTTTCAATGCATTGTGCTGAGAGATGCCGCTTCCTGCACAAGCTTTGCAAAGGAGCGCGATACCTCAAACTCTGCAGCCATTCGTGCATGCTTAGTCGTTGAGGGTCTGGTATGAGATAAAAACATGCATTATCATATTTGGTTGTTTTCTTGCCTCTTGAACCTTTTTAATCTTGACCTTGCACTCTGCTAGTGGATGTTAGACATTTTTCGACATTGCCACTTGTAGTTTGTGTATCATGGACATTGCCATCTTGACATTCAATGCGTTGTGTTTGATACATCGGGACGGCAAAACCAAGTGAACAGTGTACCACTGGCCAATCCCATGGATTTGAGCAGCCCGACATGTCCAGCTAGCGGGAAGAAAAGACGATCTTTTCTTCTGGAGCCAAAGGGTCTCAGCTAGTTCATTATGATTATATGGTCTTTTAGGTGCTGGTTGCTCCTGCTCGGACCTGATTGTTAATCCCATGCCTCTGGCGGTGGAATGTCACCGCTTTTCTTGTCCCCCCAGTTTCCTGGGTGCCCTTCCCGGTGCCTCAGCTCCTGGTGCAACCAGTTTTTGGTTGCTCAGGTCTATTGGATCCACCCTGGTTCGCATCAGCCAGCTGGGTCAAAGAAGGTAGGGCGATCAAATGATTAGATAATAATGAATACATGGATGCATTAGATGGTGTGGTAAAGTTGAGTAAGATATGATGACGATGATGACACTAGCGACTTGTGCAGGTAGTACTGAAGAGAACCAACTCTCTACTCCTGGACCTTATGTCTACAGCTCACTGCTATTGTAGAAATAATAACCATGGATTTGGAAAACCAGTTCAGGTGCAGTGCCTGCTAAATTGAGATGATGGTGTTAAAGTATAAGTGCCATGCTTGAAGAAGCTTTAATGTGCAATAACCTTAAGAAGTTGAGCCACAGATGATGGTTAGTAGTGAACTTATATTAGTAAAAATGAATTGCACAGCTAAGTACCAGCTAACAGGGAAAAAAAGGCAAGTTCACTAGAGGCCGCTGGAAAGCCGAGGTGGAATACTGCCTCTAGTTAAGACTCAAATGGATGTCATGTCAATGTGGGGGTGATGAAGCCAGAAGGAGTTCAAAACTTTTGTTCTAACTGAACTTCTCCCAATCACCAATAGATTATGCGTTAGTGTGGCAACAGTGGCAAGACGTCTGTGCCCTGCTAGCAAAACCTCCTTTGGAGCAAGGACGTCGAATCGGTATACTTTAGATAAAAATATGTCACGATCTGTTGGCCAGACAGAGGATTCTGAAGTCGATTTGGATGCTTCATTTGAGCCTGTAGCTGAGATTGAAAGTGGTGCAATAAGTGGCCGGTAATGAAGTTAACATCAGCCTAACTGTCGCTTTTGCACCCCAGGTAGAGACAGTGGTGGAGTGCCACCCTGAATAATAAACTTGTAGTCATTTAGAGTGTGCAATGTCACAACATGGATCTAGTTGCTGCCATACTCTAATCGAAGGTGCGCTCCCACTCCAATGTTCCTTCGGCAGAAAGTTGGCCGACTTATTGTGTGCAATGTGCTCATTCAATAACGACGCTGCTTTTGGAAAGCGCCCAGCTTACTGGCAGGCTATCCACGGAGATGAGATGAAGCAGTCTTGAGTTTTGAGGACTCCCTCACCTTTGGGAGAGGCTCAGGTGATTACAGTGGGCTGTTCGGATGTACTAGTAGCTGACAAGGGATGGCGGATTTGTGGACCCCCAGCTGTGCTTCGAGCCAATTGAACTTCCTGGAGGCATATATATTCAGTTTCCTCCCAAATCTCACTCTGTGAAGCTTTGCCTCGAGTAGACCCATATCAGCTCTGCTAAACCGTTTTAGCCAGCAAAGGGTCGCGACCGGCTTCATTCCTCTCTGTCGTCAAGGCTACTTGAATGCTGTGTATATATTGACCTGGTGGAAAGTAGTTTGCCTAGGCCGCAAATAAGCCTGCCCTCCCTGAGTTGGCAGTGCCATAAGGCCTGTTGCTGATAATAATAATACATTTATATGGCACCCCTGAGAGCTGACTCCTCTTCTAGGCACTTTACAGATGCCGTATAGTGAGCATTACAAATGATAGGTGGCTACGTCATCGCTAATCCGAAAGTGCGAGCAGGCACAATGTAAGCAGGGCATATGCACACGAAAGTACTCACCTCATATGTTGTTCCTCTCGCGTTCCCTCCCCTGACCCATGACTAGCTCATGGCTGCACAGTTTACAACCACAGAGGGACATGAGTTTCAAGTGGCCCTATAGGAGATTCGTCGCACATCTCAATAAATTTTGTGTCTTTGATTGTGAAAGACTACGACTTGTCACTAA
The DNA here is from genome assembly GCA_009760855.2 of Cristatella mucedo. Taxonomy (NCBI): domain Eukaryota; kingdom Metazoa; phylum Bryozoa; class Phylactolaemata; family Cristatellidae; genus Cristatella; species Cristatella mucedo. The sequence goes on along the minus strand of WPIO01000003.1, from coordinate 10,170,283 downwards.
GTGAGCACACATACACTAACTCTTTAGCAAGCATAAATGGGTCTGGTCATGCGACAGATCATGCGATAGCTTAGTTTTAACACAACACCTTTCGAATATGAGATTGCAGAGTGTGTGGTGGCCTGGCACCTACATGGAAATAGTTTTCCCTAGATATGCTGAACGCAAAGGCAAAAGGTTTCTACCATAGCACACTATTTGTCCCAGTGTAGGGTGCTCTGACAACTTCATCAGCGCGTTTAACGGCCATAAGCCCTCGCCTAGTTTCTGCTTTCTTAGGTTTGCTCACCGTCATCGGTGGGTACTAGTCTGCTCTAGGCTAGTTTATAAATGAGGCCCAAGAATCAGACGACCATCTCGCTTCACTTCTTACCGATACTAGTTGGGAGCACCCCACCAACATACACGTAAGTTCATTTGTATCTCTATCCTTTTGTATTTCATTTAGAGCTTAGATGGCTACTATTCTCAACCACTCGGGTCACTGAAGATACTACACAGATCTGGCTGCTCGTTAGTACTTCACCACTGCCGAATCGTTTGCCCTTCGATGGAGATGACTCTATTTCCAGCACATCTGAGCCATGTAATTTCTGAATGTCCCCTTCGTTTCGACTCTAGTTGTGGTTTGGCTGCCTGCCGTAGAGCATTGCAGCGCATATAATCGCTGGCCTGTGCCCTGGCAGTGATCGCTTAAAACCGTATAGACAGCATTTATCTGTCTTTGCACGTGCTACGAGCCTCTTGCACCTCTCTGTAGAGTTTTAGCTGGCTCTCCCTTCCTGCTTTCAGAGTGGGGCTATGACCATACGGAAATAGCTGCCAATGCAGTACTAGTATGTGTGTGCAAGAGGCAGTCGTGATGGCATCTTAGGATCACAACATTGTAGTAGTATAGATTGAACATTAAAGCCACACTGCTCATATATTCAATACTCTTTTAGGCCTTAGTTCATTCTTAGGACACCTCGTGTAGCATGGATGCTCAAAATGTTTATGACTGTTATTCTATGTTAGTGACTTCAGACCCTGAACGTCAACCTAAGCCCGATGAGTAGTGGTAGGTGTGCTGGTATGCTAGATACTTTTTGTTTCTATGAGATGTCCACAGGCACAGCAGCATCAACACTTGCGGTATTTATTTTCATTGGCTGGGCCATCCCCTGCCAGCTCTCACTGGCTCTGACCGTGGCCCCTCCGTCAAGTGCAGTAACTTAGCTGCAGAGATGGCATGCCATTGAGTGGGCTGGGGTTATTCAACGCCATTGTAAACGGAACTCAAATTTCAGCTCGTTGCTCTCTCTTTCGGCAGCCGATTAGCTTTTCTCTTATCGTGCTACAGTGTGCACTTTTCATGTGGTTCAGCTTCCAGTTTCACAAGGATCATATAGCAGTAGCTAGTGGGTGCTCACAGTACCCTGGCTTGATTACATTTATTTTGTATCACACATGCATGCGTCTAGTTGGCTCACGTGTGTTCGAAGTCGCGCTCCATGCGATCGGTTATAATAACCGCTAGCTGGCCCAGTCCACGGTGTTCTTTGGTGGATTGAAGTGAATGATTGCTGCTCGGTCTTGAACCGCTCAAAAGGGGCACCCTTCTCACCAGAAGCTCAGTCGAGTGTGTCCTTATTCCATTTGGTTGCACTCGGTTGTCTGCCTGCCTTGCTTAACTCGTTGTTGCCACATTTCGCCTTATGCTTGCTTAAGTTTCTGTACCCCTAGCTCCTCGTGGCTTTGGAGGCATGTATTTGTTGCAGAGTACTCTCTCGTTTAGGGTCTGCCGGTGCCGTCTGCCTGCTGTTTTTGCTATTTGAGCCCTGGTCAACTTCGCTCGTTTGCTATCGCATCGATTTCTGATATTTATGAAAATAAACCTTGAAAAGTCGTGGGCTATTGTTAGCCCATACCGAATAGTCTAGCTTTAAGGCCGGGTTTTGGCGCACAGGTGCTGTGACTGCTGGGTGGGCAACAACCCAGCCAAGCAAGCACTGTCACTGGAGCCGCGCTGGCCTGTTTCAGCCTAGATGGCCAGAGCTCGTTATAGTGTCGTTTTGCCTTCACACCGTCATCTGCCCTTGCTCCTTCCGCCATTCTGAATGGCCGGCTCTCGACGGCACCGCTCCATGCCACTCATCCAGCAGTGCCCGATGAGTGGCACCAATTGCCTCGGCTCTTTGCAGGAAAAGGCGGTCACTGCCACAGCGCTGTCCGTTGGCCAGTACGAGAAGTCAGCTTCGAAGCAAAAAGTGCCGACGTGCACGGTCCGATCGGTGCCATCTCGTTGCCGTCTGCTCTGGAGCGGCTGATAAAGCTCAAGAAGGGCGACGACCAAATCGGTGAGTGGACAGCCATTTCTTCCGGTGCCGAGCATCTGACCTCGAAAGACGAGGTTTCACAGTAGCCATCTAGGTGGCCTGCTCTGCCGACATGTCGTCATGCATGCTCTCTTTCTTTTACTTTCTTTCGAGCAAGCTGCAGCATAGTAGATCTGCATCGATGTCGAGAGATGCACGTGTTTGTTCAACTTTATGATTGCTGGTCGGCATCTGTGCTTATGCGTTCGCAAACACACGTGCTCATGGGTTTGCACGCTTCCACATGTGCAGACACGTGCACATAACACTTACGTATGCATACACAATTCACATCTGCTTGCCTGCGTGCACACACGAGCGGCGTTTTACCAAAGGTATGGATGTTCATCTTCGACTAACGCCTCAATCACTCTGTCGCAGTATGCAGTTGATACAATAGTTTCACTATTATTACCTCTGCAGGTGTGACGCTAGATTCGGTGGACGATGGCATCAATGGCTGCCTCGTGAAGCAGGTGAAAGACGGCAGTGCGATAGCAAAGGACGGCCGCATACGAGCCGGCGACTACTTGGTGGCCATCAACGGCGAGAGCAATGAAGTGAATAGCAATGGCTACATTCATGGTGTAGGTTTTTTGAATGTCCTCAGCTCTCTCTCTGTCCCTCTCTCTGTCTCTGTCTGTCTGTCTGTCTTTCATTGAGGTGGGAACGGATTCGACTTTTTCGGCGTTCAGTTCAGTCCTCCAGCAGATGGCCTTAGTTTGCTCGATATTTTGAAATTACTGCTTTCCTTGCATCCACTGCTAAAGGGCACACTTTCATATTTGAGTCATTTGCAGGTTGCCAAGGACGTGTTTGCAGACTGCTGTTAGGGGTTCTCCCTCTTGCATGGACAAAATTTAAAGTCCTGCAGAGTATGCACTCTTTGGTTGCTGACCTGAGCAGGCTGAAGGGTTGCACTTTGTGCCAAAATTTGCAGTTATAAATGGAAACATTCATTGACACATTGCGCCGGAGTTCATCTCGACCACAGTAGTAAGCGATTTAAGTGACGATTTAAAGCCCGGGCTTAATAACCATTTTTGAGCACATTATGAACAGTAATCTCCATAGCTCAATAGGTAGAACACTGAAGCGGTACCCCAGTGATTGCAAGTTCCCTCTCCGGGTAAAATCCATTTTTTTCGTTTTGCATTCCTTGGCCTCCGGTTGTTCTGTATTTGGAAATAAGGAGTAGTTTCTTGGCTCAATCATTTCCTTTCAGGTTTCATATTCTTTTAGTTAAATATTTCCCTGAGATTGCATCCTTCCGGCTTGCTATCACAATATTGTGTGTATGACCGTAAGCAGATCTTATTTTTTCTGCTTGAGTCTTCTTCGTGATCATCGAAATTCATCTGTTAGCTGTGAAAGCTTAAGTTCGTACACACACACACACACACGCACACACACGCACACACACGCACACACACACGCACACACACACACACACACACACACACACACACACACACACACACACACACACACACACACACACACACACGTGCACACACCTCTGTGCTGTGCAAGTGGGGCACACATCATAGTTGTGTGTGTGTGTGTGTGTGTGTGTGTGTGTGTGTGTGTGTGTGTGTGTGTGTGTGTGTGTGTGTGTGTGTGTGTGTGTGTGTGTGTGTGTGTGTGTGTGTGTGTGTGTGTGTGTGTGTGTGTGTGTGTGTGTGTGTGTGTGTGTGTGTGTGTGTGTGTGTGTGTGTGTTGTGCAGGCACATGTTTGCAGCACACAGTTTGAAGGAAAAATCCCTTCTTGCTGGAAGTTCTGTCGATTGTGAATTATCTTGTGGTTAGACCAATGCCAATTAATGAATGCTATACAACTTCACTGGTCCCTCGGTCTCTGGGTGGCATTGATTGCTTATTTTATCCCCACTTAAAGATACATAGACTGTAAGTCGTCTCTGCTGGAAGGCTTGAATCTCAAGAAGCTAGTGAATCAGGCTAGAAAATAAAGCTAGTGTAGCTCATAATACCGGCTTCAAACATTCTCTCTTACATATATGCTCAGGACTCACATATAAGATTAAGTTAAGACCTGGAATATTGTTGCTTAGTTTGATCGAAATGCATTTACATATGTTTCCACGAGTTGCTTTAATGCGCATATTTTGCATTGTGAGGTTGCGTGTTCAATATTTGGATGTGGTGTTTGTCATGCATCCGTACATTGGCACTGCTTACTGATGGCTGATGCGGCTGTTGAAATGGCAACCCATTCATATCTGCTAACCTAAGGTCATGTGTGCACTAGTCGGGCTCATTAGTGCTTTCATTCATTTTGCTTGTCACATGGCTGCCGATTGTGAGTGAACTCTGGTTGTCTGGAAGCTTTCTCAGGTGTGACCTTGTGACCGTTGCAGTATGCGATATATACCCGCCGAAGATGCAATCGTTCATCGTGACACAGTGAAGCTGGTATCGGCGTCAAATCAGGCTAGCGGCGTCAGTGGAGAGAGCACGTCTCAGCAGCAGCCTTCAGTACGAGCTCAGCCAGCTGCAAGGTGGGCCTCGTGGGCTGCATGGCCTGCTGCATCCTTTTTGTGAGGTGTGCGCAGGTGTCTTGCACGGGAAGTCGCAGGCCCTTATTTGGATTGGACTGATCTGCCAAAGCAAACACTTTTTTTTACTAGCCTCTGACCTTGCTGCCATCGTTAGCTGTCCCGGTGCCAAGCAGCAGGTATAGCCTCTCGTTTGACCCAGTGTGAAATTTGGCAGATTGCCAGCATCTGTGCCCTCTCGAGCAATGACGAAGTGAGCGACACTGGCAATCACAGTGGCAGCAGCCATTTTTGAGAGTGTCAGAACACCTTTGGATTGGCATTTCTTGCCGAGCAGAGCTTCCAATTTCCCGGTTCTTTAGCTATTCGGATATTCGATTATTTCGATCTTATCATGTTGCACCTGACACGTGCCTTCACATAATTTTCGGCGTTTGGCTTTCCGTGCCATCGTTCACTTCTCACTCCCAACCAGTGGTACAGTGCTCGCCTTGGTTGGCCACCAAGGTCGTAGATTTGAGCCCTACTGCATATATGAAGTGCCTAGATGGAGATTAAGTTCTCTTAGGGTCCTATACAGTGAATTATATTTATTATTTAGAAACCTGCCTTCTTTTCCCTTCCCGTCGATATCACTGGTTGATGCAACGGCCAGGAGTCAGTCCTCACTCTGGTCGTGCCGGAATCACCACAGCCCACCCATGCAGCTGCTGCACACGGCTGGCCTTTAGTGACCTCCACTCACTGTATAACGATGCTCGTGTTTCGGAGCTGCATGCTCGCCAGCCTGTTAATCGTTCTAGGTCGGGTTTGTAGCCACCACTAGCTCGTGCAGAGCTGCAGCCAGCAGCAGATGGCCTAGCAGGTTTGTAGGGGTGACCGGCTTCGCCTGGTTTCTTAATTCTCTGACTGTCCCGGCTCGGCTTCGGGATTTAATTAGTCTGAGCTGCCAGCACACTAGACTGGCATGTAATGCAAGCAAGCTCTGCACGGGCACGACTGCCGAGAGCCTGCGCGAGCTGCCGTCGGCGCCGTCGCTTCTTGCTGGGTCTCTTCGGCCAACTGTGCTTAATCTGCTTGGACTGCTTCTTGACCAGAACTAAGCTCGGCCTGCTGCTGATGACCACCAGTTAAGCACTGCTTGCTAACTATTAATGGCGACGGTCATGAGGTACCATTAGGTTGCCGGCAGTCGGGTGCCTGTATACTCTGTCGGTGCCTGCTGAACCGCTGGCCAGGCCATGCCGCATGCATAAACGGTGACCAGTAGTCGTGCCTGTGTTATGTTTGGTGCAGAAGCTAGTGGCCCCGAGGTGCTTTTTTTGAGGTTCTTTATTTTGAAAACCTCATCCTAACTGTAAGTGCTGATTAAATTACGTATGAATTCAGCAATGCCACTGAGAGTCTTGCATACAGCAGTTATCGCTTGTACACGTTGAGGTTCGAACTCGATCTTGCCATCAAACATCACCCGAATCCGGCTGGAACCAACTAATTCGACACCGATGACGCTTTTTTTAGTCGACAGCATGCAAAAGCACCTACAGACATGCCTTATACATACATGTTCATATAGGCTCGAATGCTTGCATGCGAACATGAGCACACACACACACTTACACACACACACACACACACACACACAAAACACACAACACACGCACTCACACATGCAGCACGTATGCACGTATGCCGCCAGTGGTAAGGTGGTTTGGGAACCGGCGAGTTTAGCGGCTAAATTAGACAGAGGCAAGGTGCAATGACGTTGCCCGAATGATACTCGTTCAGCCCGTTGATGGCTGCGGTCATTACCTGTTTCTCAAGTATCCCGATGCCGTTAGCAGTCTGTACTCCTGTGAGCTGCCGAGCAAGTGACGGTTCGTTTGCAGCTGTGAGCTTACGTGGCCGAGGCGCATAGTTAATAAATTCTCTGTGGTCGGGAGCTGCAGGGGTCCTCTCCGTGCTCGGTTTTTGCTCTGGTTTGCTCAGCAGCTGCGATGCTGGGTCTTCCAGTCAAAGGGGGCATCCCCGTCGGCTCTCCCGAAGAGCCCCCCCCCCATGTAGCGGCCGTGAGCGTGACCGGGCTACTCTGACCGCTGCCTAACAGAAAGCGATTTATTCGCCGATAGGACCTTTCCCTCGTTCTACCGGTAAGTGCACGGCGTGCCAGGCCGTTCGCCTGCGTGCTTGTCTGTCCTGTCGCAGTACAATCCTGTGGCAGTGACTGGCCGAGTGCCCGGTCTTGCCCGTCTACCACGTTCCAGCGCCGGGTGGGCTCGGCAGCCATGGATGGATTGCTGTTGTTCTTTTTGCCCAACTGCTTTGTGGCAACCGATGAAACGGCTAGCGAGCGGGAGGGGGGGAGAGAAATGCTGGCACGCGGCATGTCACCGGCATGTTCGTGCGTGCACAGCTTGCTCACTCGGCTGCTTGTGGTCGTCGCTCAGTCACCTCTGCCCTGGGATGCTCGCTTCGGTGTCGGGCTCTGCAGCCGGCACCGAGACTTTACTGCTTTTGTGCTTATGCTTGTCGGTGTCGGCGTTGCGATTTTTGCCAGCCGGCAGCGCAGCTCGTGCACTGCCAGCCCCGGCGGCTGCTGGACAGCCCTCTGCCTGTCGTTCGTGTTGCCGTGTACGCAATTTGACATGCACGAGGCTCGAGGCGCTCCATGCCGGTCCAGTTTCAGCGTTTGACGGTCCAGTTTCTCATCCGTCGGGTCTTCCGACTCTGCAGCGCTTTTGCGGTTCAGTAGCGGCCGGCTTAGTGTGGCTGCTCGGCGCGACGCTTCGGCAGTTGCCGCCGTCGAGGCCTGGTCGCTTGCATCGTGCTGTTTCTATTAGATGTTCGTTGAGCTTGCTCGTGTCGACCGCGATAGTCGCTGATGGCGTGCATTTGCTTTGTCTGGGCTTGTAGTCGAGCGCGCTCACTCGATTCAACTCTACAGCAAGACTGTCGCTCGTGTACATCGCTGAGCAGGCACGCCACCGAGTTAGACTTTGGCTTTGGCTGCTTCTTCAAATGGCCAACTGAGCCGCTGAGCGAGACACTTCCGTGACACGAGCCCCCCTCATGGCACCTGGCCACTCTCGAGTGCTCCTTGTTTCGAGTGCTGGTTCTGCTGGCTGCTGCAGCACCCGATCGCTGGCTTGTAGCACTGGTCGATGCTGGAAGGCTATTGGCAGGTGGCTGGCAAGTGCTGCCGTATCAAGACTTTACTTCTGTCCTTTATCCTGTAGAACCTGAAGCTCCTTCCGTTTTCTCCCCCCCCCCACTCTCTCGTTCCACTCCCCTCCCTCTTTTTTTTTGCTCGTCCATCTTAGTCCTGCGAGTTATGAATGTGGGGGAGCAAGGTGGTACGCCGAAGAGAGATGGATGGATATATGTATATTTATCTCCGTCAGTAGCTCCACAAAGTCGTAAAGACCATGTGGGTGTTACAAAGGAGAGTTTTGTATAGCGCACTCACAGCCTAAGTGGCTTTCGGTACGCATTCGGTAGCCAACAGACTTCGTCTCACGCAACAAAGAGAAAGTGGGAAGCATAGCAGAGTTAGGAGAGCAGTTGAGGTAGTGAGTAGCATAGAAGTAGCAGTTCGGGACCGCTGAAAAAGATGTGCCATAGTCGGCAGTTGGAGAGTAGATGTCGTTGGATGAAGCCCCCACGTACGGGTTGTGAGTCTGCGACGACTGTATTGGACCCGTGTGCGTTGCGTGCTGTTGGATAGTCGCTGGTGTCGTGTAGGTTACTTCGGAGCATGAAGAAAGTGAGAGGAGAGGATATTGTCATCTGTTTAGGGTGGAGTCTGGCAGAAAGTGTCTAGTGCAGTGATGATACGGTTACATGACCCTATTTGTCATTCATTCCTCCCAGTCTCCGGTTGGGGTGCGACAGCATGGTGGTGGTTTCGCACCTATACAAATTGGCTGGTCATAAGGCATCCCAAGTTGGACTCTAGAATAGCTGTGTGTGAACTTTAGGAAATCGGTAATTTACTGCAGAGCATCAGCTAAGTGAAGTTGAAAATGCAGCTGCCGGGTGGTGTGAGTCCTGTGGACTTTCGTAGTGTTAGAACAAAGATAGTATGGCTTGCCTTCTCTGTCTCTTGTCTCTCTCTCTGTCTCTTGTCTCTCTCTGTCTGTCTCTCGTCTTTGGGGGAGGGCAGGGTGGCATCCACTTCTCCCTAAAGCTAGAGGCAAGCAAACCTCTCCCACTGTCAAACCGGATACGAGTAGACGTGTCTGCTGCTGCCGGCTTGATGGCCCCTCTACCTAACAATTATTCTAGTTTAGTTTAGTTTAGTTGCAGTTTGATGCATTAGTCTAGTTTAGTTTAGTAGCAGTTCTAGTTCTTAGCCTGTAGTTCTACCTAGCAATTAATTTAGCATCAAACTAGCCTGCTTGGCATCGTGTATATTTTTAAGTGATGCCATTCTATTGCTTCTGTGCACACAATAGTAAATGACTTTCGTGCTCATATGCTCATATGGAGCCATGCTCTCCTTATAGTCCGTCCACGTCCAAGGAGCCAGCAGCAGCGCCAGCCGCTGTGGGGGAGCATGCTTCTGCCCCGGCTGCTGTGGCACCGTCTCAGACGTCGTCCATCGCAGCTGCCAATCAGCTGCAGAAAGTGTGGGCCGAACCGCATGTCGTCGTCCTCGAGCGAAAGCCTCTCACCAGTCTTGGCATAAACATTGTCGGTATGTCTTTGATGATCCTAGCTGTACCATAAACATTGTCGGTATGTCTTTGATCCTTGCTGTGTTACAGCTGTGCATCTCGACCCCTCCAGCCTCATAAAAGGGTTTGCACACCATAGTTTAGCTTGGTCACTGAGCCGTCTCGAGTTTACAGATAATGCTGATAAGGGCGTTGCTACAAAAGCGTGGCTGCAAGTTTACCCTGCATTTTTTTATTAGCCGGGACATTGTGCACCGGTTACTTAAGTGTCCCAAGAGACGCTTCCTCTTGTGCCTGTCTATTAATTGAAACCCATGACTGAGCTAGAGTCAGGTTTGTCTATTATTTCTCAAATCTTGGAGTTGCTATCAGAGCCTACTTATTTTTCAAGAGAATGCAAGAAATGCCTTGAAAGTGAAATTTGCAGTGTATCTGTCGACTGTCAGTAAAGAGAGGGTCTCGTAAGCTCATGCCATTCAAGCTGGCTGGTCACTCTGCCCCACCAATGAATACTTTTGGTGATTTTGGACCGTCGATACTTGGCTGCAGAACGTTTCAAAGCTCAAAGACTCCAAGAGCCCTGCTAATTTGTGTTGACGACCTTGCCACTCGGTCATCATTTTAAATGCTTAGCCAGTTGTAGAGCAGCTTATGAGAACTGAATCTCTTTCTAGGCTCAGTATGTATGCTGTCACGAATGCATGGTTCCACTTGGCTGTGGTATTCTTATCCAAGCACGTCCTAATATTTGCACTGATAGGTAACTGAAAGCCGGTTGACTTTACTGTGCAGCTTATTTGGTCTCTAGGGAAAGGTCTTTTTTAGATCAAGACGTCGAGATGCTAGTTTCTGAGTGACATAAAATATGTTTGCCCATAATTATTCAGTTGGTTTTCATCGTCGCTCAATTTGGGAAAGTTTTCTACCATCCTCCTGGAAAGTCAGCAACATCTAAGCTGCAATGGACGATATGGGTTGGGATGCTGAATGCAGATATGGTTCAAAGCACAGATACAGCTGTGTCTTCTGCATGAGAATGGAAGCCTAGATTTTGCTTGCTTGATGACCACACCGGCAAGAGGGATAGTATGCATTATGAGAAGAAGTGAACCAAGGTCAGATGTCTGAGGTACATAATACTTTAAAGGTGACCTGATGACCTTTGGCCATTGATCTCTTACGATCTGAAATCTCCCCCTAATGTCTGATCTAAACCATTGGATGTAAGGCCAGTGATGCCCAGGTGAGACTATAGGCACTCAAGTGTTTGAGAACCAATGGTACTAAGTGCCGAGAAACTGCAAAGTCAACATTCACGAGAATGTCATTGTACGATCATATTAATACTGACTCTGTGGAGGGTTTTATTGAAATCCTAACTGAAACCTTTTTTTCTTCACAAGTTCCTTACTTGAACTTAATACTGAAACTCGAAGAGTTTAGCTGCTCTGCCACAACCCTCCCAAGCATCTTTGATCAAAATTATTATCGGAATGGCAGGATGAAGATTGGGCGGAAGTTATAAACATTCTCCTGGTTTAGTGATGGCTTCTTTATGAGTTTCCGTAGGCAGTGACTTGCACCGTGTGCTTGTCGACCAGATCTGGTATGTATTGAGGCCAGCACTGCTTTGCTTCTCGTCTCACTTTTTATCAGAAGTGATGGGTGCCATCCATCTGCATGCTTAGTGCGTTGCTTACGTCGTACTGCAATAGCCGCTCTATTATCTGGTGCTGTTGGTATGACGATGGGTTGTTGGTTGTACTCACGAAACGGCGGGCATTATCTAGCACTCCTCTTCGCATTTCTTTGGCCGTGGCATTTGTGAATGAGTGCCTTGCTCATACTCTCGAATAACTCTTTTAAATAGAGCTGCATTTGAGCTTGACTTTGTTCTGCCAGGTGGCAGGCTTGACACGCTGACTGGTCTGTCAGACCATGCCATGACAGGAATATTGGTCAAGAGCATCGTGCCTGGCAGCACGGCTGATCAGTGTGGCAGTCTGAACGTGGGTGACCTGATACTAGAGGTGAGTATTAATCAATCATGTATTGAGTGAGCCTTGGATGTGGGAATGTGGTATGCATGTATTCTGCATATATGCATACATGCGTGTCTATGTATTTATGTGCCCGCCTATGCATGCATGCATGTGTGTGTGTGTGTGTGTGTGTGTGTGTGCGCGTGCGCGCGCCTGCGCGTGTGTATGCATGTATGTTTCTGTGTATAACTTAATTCCTCAAAGACTTGGTGGTTGTCACCCTGGGAAGTTTTCTGTAGCACACTTAAAGCCTAAGTAAGTTTTGGTGTGCATACGATAGTTTATTAGCTACAGTATGACTTAAAGACTTCATCTCACACGACAAAGAGAAAGTGTTAAGCATAGCTGAGTCCGGAGAGCAGTCGAAGAAGTGAGTGTCGTAGAAGTAGCTCTGCAAGATGACTAATGTCAGACTCAGCAGCATTAGAGATATGTCATTACACAAGACTTGTGGAAGTGAGCCCCATGGTCTAAGACCCGAAGGACAAAAGCTTCTCTCACTTAGTCTTTGAGCGAAAGAATAGTATAGCTACTTAATTGTCCTGACAGGACCTGGAGGCACAGTGGGGCTGAATCTGATGTGTTGGTTTTTCTAGGTATGAAGGAGCCAAGCTTTGGCAAGCTTTGTAGGTCAGAGTTCGAGTTTTGCATGGATCTGTTGATCAACCGGAAGCCATTTCAGCCCCTTTGAAAAATATTATGCAGGACTAAATTTCTTGGATTTAAAGACTAGCCTAGTAGCAAAAACATAACCACTTGTAGAGGCTCATTTTGCTCTTTTATTTGATAGTCTTGCTTATACTGAGTGGCAGTAGTCCAGTCTAAACACAACCAAAGAGCTAGCAAAACTTTCTGCCAGTCACTGTGGTAGTAGTTCCTAATCCTGTACATGGATCGACCATGATGGCTATTTGTGGAGGCGATCTTATGAGCACAATTTGTTTTCAAACAGCAAGCCTTCGTCAAAGAGGGCACCTAAATTATGAGCACCTGACGAGTGATGGTTGCTATACAACTCTCCAATTAAGGCAGCAAATTTCTAGCCATAAATCTTATTAAGGGTTTGGTTTTATCATCCTGGAGCTTGAAAATTGGCCGATACTCATGATTTAATGTCTGCCATTCGGCGTTCAGTGTATCAGCCATTACATCTGATTCTGATTGTTGGGATGACAAGTACAGCTGAGTGTCGTTGGCATAGAAGTGATAGCCGATACCGCAGGCCTCAATTGTCTTATCCAGAAACTCTGTATAGATGAAGAAAAGCAATGGACCGAGAACAGGCACTTATGAAACTCAGCAGCTGCCAGTTCTAAAGAATAAGCCTTGACAACGACTGGTGACGATCGGGCAAGTACTATTCGAAAGACACCAAAACCTCGTCAGTTACACCGATTGTCGTTCTCAATTGTCCTAGCAGGTTCCTACGATCAATAATTTTGAAGCTGCCGAATGGCCAAGGCATTATATATATATATATATATATATATATATATATATATATATATATATATATATATATATATATATATATATACCTAGGCATTATCGTCACCATGGTTCTTACTACTTAGTCTGTCATTACTTACACAGAGGAAGGCAGGTTCAGTGGAATGGTGCCACTTGAATTCTGACTGAAGTTGTACTAATAAACTATTCTTGTCAATGTGCCCCACACACTGTTTAGCTGCAGTATATTGGACCAAAAAAAAAGAAGGGAAACCAGACGATTATTAACTAAGACCTCAGAATTTGATCCAGGATTTTTAGTAACGGTCGACAAAGGCCGATTTGAATTGCTTGGTAACAATCACTTTGTACAGTGAAACTTTAAAACCTGAGCTGTAAGACTGGGCTAAGTTTGCTCACCGATGAAGACCAAAGGCATTTATTATTGGGTCTGCAGGTGAGCTCTTTTATTATTGATACTACATTTTTGGAAATCTTGTAAGATTTCCTAAAGGAAGGTGAAGGAAGTCAATGCTTGCAGCAGTTCGGGGGGTCGATCGATCAATCTTTTCTACACAGAAGGCAGAAAACTTTTCAAGCCACTGTCAGTATCTGGCCTGCAGGACCACTCAGCCTTGACCTGCAAATAATTCACCATCCTGTAAATTATTTTATAGGACTCCTTGCATCGTGTGCTTGCCTTGCTGTCCATGGCTCTTGATAGTGTCCATCCCGGTTGCCGACAAATCTTGTCACTTAAAGCGCTTAACTGTGAACCTCAGCGCTAGCTCACAGTGCCATAGCTTGCTACTGGACTGGATACTTCGCAAAGGTTTATCTCCGCGAGGAGCTTCACTTGCCTCCCTTGTAGTGCAAGATAAGATCTTAGCTGCTTTTTGATCCGCTTTGGCTTCTATGTTACTTGCTTGAGAGACTTTCTGCTGACCCGTTTACATGTGCAGCATTTCCCAAGCCATAGTTCAAATGCCAGACTTGGGACTTTGATGACGACGCCTTGGCTGCCTGTCGACTTTTCCCGTGCATACACAGCAATGCTCGGCATATAAGCCTGCAAGCAGCCTTCATAGCAGCAGTCTGCCTCGATAGCACTCATGCCTGACCGTGAAGGCAGTTCTTGGGCCTAATAAGCTTCTGCCGATAATGTAATGCTGAGGCTCAGGAATTCTCAGCCTGTTAATTCCTTTCGTGTCAGCTCGTTGCCTTACTGCAGAGCTGTCGGTTATCAATCCTCTTGTCGTCGATGGCAGGCTGATTATGGAATGAGGTGGATTCAGATCGTGTCTGTTAAAATAAGTGTGTTTTATAAGACTTCAGCCACCCTAGTAGTTCGTTTACTGAATTCCCACTGACAAGACGATGCTTGCATCCATCTGTCTAGTGTGAGGGCATTCCACTTGCACGGTCAATACTATTCGTAAGTCACTGATGGATTAGCAACAATTACATTCTTTTGCATTTATGCATTTCCTTACCATTTGTACCCTTTCCTTGCCATTTGTGGTTTTATCCCAGATAATATGCTGAATTATTCACGACTGAGGCTGTGATTTCGAATCCTGCTGCAGGCAATTCGGTATTGTATTATTGTATATCTGCATTACTGCGTGTGGAGTGATATCTTTCAAGGCTCTTCTGTTGCTATCGAGTGAGGGTGCTGAATTTGTTAACCTTTACTTTATTACATGCAACCAGATTTGCTTGATGCCACACCAGGCTGAGAAAATGCTTCTCATAGCTGTTAATTATCTTTTGACGGGAGTCTGGTTTTTTGCTGCCATCTCATCTGGGCCTGCGAAAAATCTTTCGAGGCCAAAACTTTATTGAAAAGGAAACGTGAGGAGAGACTCAGTCTTTATTACCCTCTGATGACGACAGTTGTTGGTTTACTCCTGATTTTTCATCTCTAGTACTAGGACAAGCCTTCCATAGGGTCGGGCTAGTATGGCTTTTTGTGAATCCAGCTAATTAGCTGATTGTAGGTCTAAGCTGGATTTGATTTTCCAACAGTTTCTTGAAATTGAACTGCCTTACAGCTAGTGATTGAGTATCCATTTTAATTCTGGGTTGAACAGCACAAGGTCTTTCTTGGCATATAATAATGAGCAGATACATATGATTCTTTCGTTAAAGAGGTACTAATGGTCCTTCTGCCTCCCCTCTTGTATGTATGCACCAATTGCAAAGTACTGAAAGATCATGCATTTATCAACATGGTACAAGTTCGAAGTGCATCAGTGGTAATGCCTCAGCATGGATTGTTTTGCGCACCTGTTTTAGCTGTACGTTTCCTCCCGATATATGCTGATCTATACTAATGTGGTAGGGGCTCTTAATAACTCAAACCATGTAAAAGTGTTGTACTGATCCGTCCAAATGAATATTAGTTTTTCTATGACTTTGATGCTCTGAAACAGGTGAATGGAATAGACATCGGTTCTGCTACTCACGATCGTGCTGTGGAGCTTCTTAGGAGTGCAGACAGTCCAGTAAAGTTACTCGTCCAGAGCCTGATCAGCAGCAGCTCGGAAGTGGCAGCAGCCGTGGCAAGGGCCATAAACTCAGCCCAACCCGCACAGGTATGCCTGCACGTCTTCTTGGAGCTCTGTCTGTTCTGGATGCACTCGACTCATCTGTCACGTGTCATCTACCTATATGTATTTCTTCCAGTCTTATTCAACTAGGCTGATTGCTCATCAGTCTGGAAATAGTGACATTAGATGCTCTTTTGTCTTATCACACAAATTTTTAATAGTACCCAACATATATTGGTATCCTCGCAGGATTATCAGTGTAAAGCCACCAGCAGGCATGATGAGCAGCTTTGCTTGGAATGATAGTTCTAGCTGTCTGTCTCACAGTCGTATTTAGTCATTTTTGCTATAGTATGGCAGTGGTACGAGTCCTTTCCTGTGGACGGAAACTAGTGAGTTGAATGTAAATGCAAAATAGTTACTGGTATGGCCAGGATTAAGCCGATAAGCTAGACTTTGACCTCACAAGTGGCAGCCAATATTTAGCAAGTCCGACTCGCATCTTAGGTTTGGCTTGCATTTGTGTTCTGTCCAAGAGTGACTTCTGGTCATTCCCAATTTGTTCAGCAACCGTATACTGTCGATTTTAATCTATGATGGACAATAGCTATCCGCAACCCTAATCCTCACTGATGTCTCTACATATGACATTTTCTAATGGATCAATGATATTTCCAGCAGTACTTCTGATGCTTTGTCACTAGTACTGAAGAGTAGTTAAGCTTTGCATTTACAAAAGCCCTGCATTCTGTTTCTGCTAGGTTAAATGGGGCCTAGTTCTTGCTTGTGCCACGTAAATTGGTTCATATACCCTATTTGTTTATAAACTAGGTCATCGGCTGCTATACTGAAAACTACGTTTATGCCACACTTGCTGTAGGGCCACCGTCAGAGTTGGTCATCCACTGCTATGCTGGCGCAAGCTGATGACGACGACAGCACTCACTCCGGCAGTGAAGAGTCAGATGAGTTTGGTTATACATGGAGTACGTGTCTAACTGTACTTTTCTAGAGCCTGCATTAGCATTGGCATTAACGTTGTTTCATGCAAAAGAGGGCAATTGCCGAAGGTCATGAAAGCATGCTGCACACCACCTCCCTGCAAAAGTGACATGACTTCTTTGCCCATGGCTCATATTTTTTTTTTTACCAAATTATCATTTTATGTGTACGCAATCTGATGCTGTGTGACCTGCGCATCCACACACGATTTTTCATATAAATGCCCTTATCTGCGAACGTAGAAAAAGAGTGAGTTCTGCACCAGCCATTCATACTCGTTCACTTTCACTTACGTTAGGTCAGCAGCCATTTGCCTGCTACTAGTTATATGCAAGAGAGATATTGATAAGGCATCCAAAGAAAAAAGAACGATCTTGACGCGATGTGAAAAGGGTAGTCGCACATCATCTTTACTGTGCCCAAGGGGACCTTCCTCTATGGAAGTTCCGATAGGTCCTGTGCGAGTAACACTGTAAGCTCTACTAGCCTGTTTTTTCTGTCGTTTTGTCGGATTCAAGTGGCAGCCGAGTATAACAGCTGCAGCAATTTTCCATCCTATTAAAATTGTATTTGCAGGCAGGTTGGAGAAGAAGTACAGTGATCTCGATGGCGAACTTATTGTGGTCGAGTTGCGTGCTGGTGATACTGTCAGCAGGGAAATTGGCATTGAGCTCGTTGGCTGTGGAAATGCTGGAATTCGTGTTGCCTCCTTGACACCTGGCAGTGCTGCTGCTAAAGATGGCTGCATCTTTGTGGGTGATCGGCTTCTTGAAATCAATGGCCATGAGCTGGAGGGCACTGACGAGCATGCAGCCGACATAGCCAGCAAAATGCTGAAAAGCATGGCAGCACCTTACGTTACCTTGATACTGTTCAGGTCAGACCTTTTTCTGGTGCATGAGAGATGTAGGTGCTAATCGATGTGCTAAACTGACTTTGTTAGAAGATGGTTTTGTTGGTAATGACTTCGACTGAATGCATCGGAGTATGCTTAATTAAAATGATTTAGGTGTAATATATTCACTTTTTACTTGTCATTTTATTAATTAAGTTATTTTCATAATTATTTCATCCGTGGTTCGGTCACGGCTTGCCAATGTCATTAGACATGGGTCTCACCTTTATACCATGCTTTTCCTTGTTGCTTATATATTCGCATGTCATCTTAACAGGATGCCTTGCTTTTATGTCGGTATATTCTTTGTTCAGTAGCCGCCACTGCTTTTATGTGTTCCGCTGGCCAGCCGTTCCCGCTGTATTCGTTACCCGGATCTCTGGGCAGCCTGCTAGTCGTCCTATTAAATATCGGTACCTCTTTGAGCTACTTACTCTGTGCTTACCACAACTTAAGTGATTTGATTTCACTCCTTTGCTGGTTTAATCTGATCTCTTACCATGGTGCTCACCAGCATGCCCTTCTGAGCTTCAGAGTTGAACTAAGGATTTTTGCAATTCTTTTCTCACTCTTATGGTAGCGGTTGATAATAGGCATTTGCAATAGGAAGATAAAACAGGAGGCTGTAAGTCTAGTAGCTAGGCTAGTAAGTCAAGCTAATCCTGCTGCACTTTCGTAAGTAAAAACAAACTGGCATGGTTTACTTTTCTAGGGTTGGCATCTTCAAGGGATAACTAAAGAAGGCTTTTCTCAGGGGTAGCATATTTCTAAAAAATATGTATGTAATGTCCATACATATTCTAGTGCACAAATCCACCACCATATCATATCACCTCATAGCTTCCGGCTCATCGGTCTTGCTGCCTTGTATTAGGGAGATGTTAAGACAATGCATTGGCCATGGGGGGAGTTCAACTTCTAAGAGGAACAAGACTAGTTCACTTTCTCATGCTACAAACGCTCACCAGCTCTTTTAGTCCCATACAAATAATAGCTATTGGTTCGACCGTATTTGTGATTTTTGCTTCCAGTAGAGGCACACGGTGGCAAGCTTCTAGTGTTAAGCTGACGTGCAAAGCAATTGTTAGATTATTGCAAACTGATAGATGGGTTTCTGGGAGGCAAAATGAGTGTGAGTATGAACGAACCGGTTAAGAAGACTCGTGGCCGGAGAAAGACATAAGCTACTTAGGCTAACATGCATAAGCTAACGTGGCTGAACAATGCCTATGTAATAATAATAAAAAAAATATATATATATGTGTGTGTGTATAGTACCCTCAGAGAACTTAATGTCTTTCTAGGCACTTTACATATACCGTAAAGGAAGCAGGATCAAATCGTTAGTCATTTGATAGTTTGAGAGTACAAGGTCGAGTGAACGGCTATGCACCAGTGTGGTGTTGCCTGTATGCACAGCTCGATCTCAAGAGTCCACACTTTCCAGTTTGTGCCACAACAAGTGCCTGATATTTTGCAAAACTGGGAGGCAACATCGGTCGACTAGGCTGTGTGTCAAAGCCACTGGACATACTATGCACAAAATATGAATAAATGGTAAAAAAAAATAATTGTACCTATATCCGTGTCAGTGCACAGGACGTGAGTACAGGTTTTTTTCATTTCCACCGACGTGAAAATACTGGTAGATATGTGCATGCTACCGCTTGTGCAACTGTGCAATTTTTGGGTATTTTATGTTAATGCTCATCATCAAGCTACTTGTGCATGGTTATGTATCAAATATAGGAAGTAGGGCTCAGTCTTGTTTGTGTTAGTTCTGTCGAAATTTCTTTGTCCAACTCATTAGCCAGCAAGATCGTCGAAGGAAGTTAGTAAGAATTCCAAAAAATTCCATGGCCAGCTTGGGAGGTTCATACAAAAAGGGATTTTTTGTATCAACCGACAAGGTTAAACAAGATATATTATATGGGACATGTTACTGGTCACATTCCCTGAAACAAGTTGGTTGATATATGTGTTTGCATTTCTTCATTACTGCCAAAACAGTAGTCACGTGTTAGGTTTTTTTGTGTCAAATTCCAGTGCTCTTATGTCTATATGTGAGCCGTGACTGCCTACAACTTGACTGCATTCACTTATATTTAATGCAGCCATGTTGCTTGTCCCAAGAACGACTTGTGATTGCTTGACTAGTGTTTTGCTATGCCTCCTCACACTTTGTTGTGATGCAATTCGTCTCAGAGATGACAATGGCAAGCCATTCCTGGATGGACGGTCGATGAACCCGTTTGCTGTTGGAGCAGGCATTGGTGGCTCTGCTTTTCACTCAGACCAGCACGTTGACAAGCAGCCGCTTGGTGCTGCCGACAGTCAGCGTGTGATCGTCCTTGACAAAGGCAGTAGTCCGAGTCTTGGTTTTGGAATTACCCAAGACATTCTAGATGTAGCCGCAGATGATTCGGACGGTTCAGCAAGTGGCATATTTGTGAACTCGATCGCCCCAAAGGGAATTGCGGCCACGGTAAGCTATATGTAGCAGCAGCAGCAAGCCTACTTACTTGTAATAGCAATGCATCGCACACAGAGCCATGCATATGATGACTTACTTAGATACTGTATGTCGATATAAGCTTTTGTATGGGTTTAGTACTATGTACATAATGTACATGCATTGAATGTGGTTGGAGTATGTGGCCTCGGTAGTTACATGCATATGTATAACCTCTGAGATGCATACCAAAATCCTCTGGTCGCTGCAAGCTTAGACTTGCTTGTGCTGCTAGATCTCTTGCAAAGCGTACTGGCATTCCCATGTTAAACTTGCTTACTCTATTGGATCCTGAGGTCGACCATCGGTATCCTGATGTCTCTTGCTATGGCCATGATCCTTAAGGGGTCGGTTTGTTGTAGGAGGTGGTGACTAAACGAAAGTGGTAGCGATTGGTCAAGAGATGCCCCCTTCTCATTGGTTGTTCTTAGTACTGCCTTTTGCCCTATGTATATTGCTGCTTGTGTGCAGCTGGTTGGAGTGCCGTTGTCTTGTCTGTTGACATGTATCCCACCTTGGCCCCCCCGGCTGCCACTGGTTTATAGCAACAACTATTAAAAGAGTCTGTGTATAACTAATAGAGCATCTTAATCCACACATGCATAGCCTCAGCTTTGGTTTCACTTCTAGCTCTGGGGCTGCTTCTCTCAGATCGTTCAAGAGTGCACCTCGGTAAAAGTCGAACAGTTTTTTGTTCTTGTATGTCCTTTGTGGAAAATGTTTCATTTGATGTTGCTCATGTTCAGTTTCTGATCTATATCATTAGCATACTGATCTTTTGCAAGGTCTGTTGACCAACTAAGCCATTTCTCAGCATCCACACAGCCTGCATATTGCTAGGTAAACTACATACTGCATGGTGACGCCACCAACGGGCTCATCTAGAATGCATGCGGGTACTGCAGGGGCTCAGTGGATAACCGTTGACGTCTACTGTCTGCATTCTCCGACTGAGATATGGCTTAAACCACTGTGGCATAGTGCCTGCGATGCACAGGCAAAATGAAGGCACTCAAGGAGAATTTGTTAAACAATGGTATCAATAGCTGCCGAGAGATCCAGCAGAATCAGCAGTGAGACTACTAAAGTGTGCCATTTATTGCAGTTGATTCCATCAGTGTCCTTTAAGTTCTACTTTTGTGTCAGATATGCTTCATGCACACTTTTCAACATCGTTTTGTAAGGCCTAAAAATACTGTTAGCACCTGATTGTGGAAGTGCTCTAAACAGGATTATTTAACGTTTGATGTATGTGCGATTGGGTTATTTGTTGAGTGTCAATGCACAAGTGACGTGAATCTATGTAAGTTGTATGGAATAAGGCATGCCACCATCTGTTTTAGACCTCAGATTTGACCATCGGGGACGAGCTTCTTTATGTCAATGGAAATCCACTTCGCAATATGTCCTACAAGGAGGTAGGGTGGCAAGCTGGTCTATGGTATGACACTGTGCAGTTAGGAACCGGCGAAGTGCATGCCATTTACAGATATTGGCCCAATCAACACCACCATGTCTATTGCTGCGGTACCTCTGGTTTTATTTGATGCTTTAAATAAATAAATAAAATTCATTTGTATAGCGCCCTAAGAGAACTTAATCTCTATTCAGGCACTTTGCGTATGCCTCGGGGCTCGAGCCCACGACCTCAGCCAGACCTTGGTCGGAGGGAGCACCTTAACCGCTGGGCCAAACCAGCTCGGCTTTCAATAGATGCTTCTGATTTCCTCAGCGTTTCTTGCTTATCTGGCTCATGCTTGTCCTCTGTTGGCTTCCATAGCTCATGCTCACCTTCCTGGCCTCTTTAATTTTTTCTTTTTTTTTTTTGCGCTGGTAGTTTGGATCGCTCAGTGCCGGGAGGGGGCATTTTCAGCTCCCGCTATACCTCGATCTTTTTCTGCTGAGCAAGGGTTTGTGCTTATCCAGTTTCTGGATGGGATCTGTGCTCTTGTGCTAGGGGGCATTGTCTTCCCTTATTATCTTCCCATTTTGCTCTGTTTGTCCTAGGTATTAGATATGCTTCGCAGCACCAAGGGCAAGGTGACAATTGTGATCACCAGACACCGTAAAGTGCTCTCCGAACCTCAGCTTGCAGCAGTTAAGTCGAATGGCTCTCTGGCTAGCCTGAAAAGCCTGCCAACGGCTTTGGATGGAGCTGCCACTATCGGCAGAGCAGAAGAAATTGTAAGCAGTGATGAAACTCTGCCAAGGATAGTTCCAGGACAAGAGACGTTAATCGTCCTAAAAAAGGGTAACCAGAATCTTGGAATAAGCATCCTTGGTGGTGCTGACACACCACTGGTAAGTGAACAGCATTCCTATCGCCAAGGGGCTGCATACGTACTTCAAAGTGCATGTATTCGTGAAACTTAGCTGACCTGCCCACACCGAAAAGACTAATTTCTCATGATGCACTCGTCCTTCATTTACAGCACAGCGTCATAGTGCAAGAGGTGTATGCCTCAGGTGCTGCAGCCCGCGATGGCAGACTTCAGTCTGGCGACTACCTTCTGGAGGTACGATGCTGCTGGGTGGCTGCTGACTTTAGGATGTCACACCCAGCTGCTGCTCTCATTTTCATGCTTCCCTACAATGTATGCCAAGCTGCTGTTGTTCACTAGAGTCTTGTATCGCTCTAGTGACCAAGTGTTGAATGACGTGGGTTCTGAACCCCGATGGCTATATTTGAATCCGTCCAGTGGTAGGTTTTGTCCGATCTATTGATGCTTATCATAACCTAGTGCTAAGTGTACAGGGGCTGTGGGACTTTTTAGGCAAGGCAGCAACCTATACATGTAAATTAGATAAGCTGGAGAGTGCGGAAGACGATCGGCATCAAGCACCCAGGTCGAAGTACAATGAATAAATAAATACTAGCTGATTTAACAGCCTCTTTTTGTATAGCGACAGAAGGCTATCACCCCGCTTGCAGTGGCAATAAAGAATCGCCCACCATAGGATTCGAACCCACGACCTCGGCCCCGACGTCGTGAAAAGCAACCGCCTTACCCAGTGAGCCATTACGGCTCACCATGCACCCCTCCCCCAGTTAAGAAGGCCTTGAGAATAGTTTTCTTAAGCCGTGACCAACTTATGCCAGCAATTCTCAGTCGCTGGATTTCGGAATTTTATTGGCGTTTGGTGGTGGTGGCATTTCTGTCGAAAAGTGAGCTACTAATCAAGAGTAATTTTTTGCTGTTGATTGTTCTCTGTCAACTTATGTACTGGAATTGGCAGTCTGCAGCTCTTCAATTAAATGAACATAAAAGCAGTAGTTGCTTAAGTCCATCCCTTATGTTTACCCACTTTAGCTCGCACATCTCAAATTGGTGTTTATTGCTCACAAGCAGCTCACTGCCTATGGACTCGCTATGCTGAGTCGTAGTAGTTCTGTCACGGAAGGCAAGGCTGCACCCTCTTGCCGCTTGACGGAAGTGTTGTGTCTTGCCACGTGATGCAAGGTCTCCATCTTGCTCTGTGGCGGACGTTCTTGCTTTAATAAGTAGAAATTATCATTGTCTAGGTCAATGGCATCGATCTACGAGACACATCGCACGAGAATGCCACGCAGCTGCTCCGGCAGACGAAGGACCCTATTAATCTTCTCGTCTACCGGGAGGAGGGCCCCAATGATGGTGGCAGCATTGATGACAACGAGTCGGCTTCGTCGAGCGATGACCACGGCATGCTGCCTTCAGGCAGCCTGGACAGCAGCCTTTATGTCACGCGCAAGATCGAGCTGAACAAACCACCAGGCAGTAGCCTTGGGCTGAGCCTTGTCGGCCGCAAGAACGGTGCTGGTGGCATTTTTGTTGCTGACATAGTAAGTCTATTGCGAGCGATAACTGCTCAGCGTTGCACTTCTCACGATGACGCCACCAACGGGCTTATCTAGAATGCATGCGGGTACTGCAGGGGCTCAGTGGATAACCGTTGACGTCTACTGTCTGCATTCTCCGACTGAGATATGGCTTAAACCACTGTGGCATAGTGCCTGCGATGCACAGGCAAAATGAAGGCACTCAAGGAGAATTTGTTAAACAATGGTATCAATAGCTGCCGAGAGATCCAGCAGAATCAGCAGTGAGACTACTAAAGTCAGCATACAAGAAAAGGTCTTGTATGATCTGTGAAGATATTTCTCTGAAATCTTACTTGAAATTGGTGGGTCTGAGATTTGTATGTAAGAATTTCATCGATCTGATACTACTCGGTCCCATGTCTTTGATAGAAATTGCAGAAGAAGACGAGACTTGGCAGAACATTAGCTATGATAAGTCCATTCCTTATGCTTAAGTTCTACTGGTCTGATGTTGACTTTTTAGTAACTGGCCTTACAATAGTCTTTTTGAAACAGCTCAGACAGAGAACAGTAGGTATTGGGTCTAAAAGGTTTGTGGGGTTTCTTAGACATCGTGATAAACTTCGACATGGTAGTGACTAGGGCAGGGTTGACGGTAGGCACCAAGTAAAAGCGATGAGCAGAGTTCAAAGACTGCATGTAGATGTCACCTTGGGATTGACTCCAGATTTAGTCAGTCTTACTGACAAAGATGCTAACCATCGGCTAGATTGCCGAAAGAGTCGTTAGGTATAGGGATGACTTAGGCGTGTGCGGTTAAAAGAGATTGTTGATGGCCATCGTGTAGTTTTCACAAAATGCTTGCTTTTATTAGAACTAGTGCTTGTTTTGTTCGACTAGTGTCGGTCGGCTACAAACAAGCTAGCCTTGAACTGGGAGGGGTGCTGGCAGTTTAGGACGGATGCCCACTCCCTTAATTAAAAAAATAATCTGTTTAGCCTGTTCAACTTCAGCTGTCCAGTGTGGTTGCTAATTGCTCCTTTGGCCATGAGGCATAAACGAGAGCATTTTGGCAGCTCACTAGGTTGTTATGGCACTATCTACCAAACAAACCACACTCGTGTGCACACACACCGAGTTCCCCTCATTGCATTAAGCATTGACGTCATCTGTATCGTGCCTCTCTATTGCAGGTGCCGGGAGGCATGGCTGCACATGACGGCCGTCTACGCCAAGGCGACTATATTTTGACCATCAATGGCAAGGACATGCGTGCTGCAACCCAGGCAGCTGCTGTCAACATGATCAAGGTGCTTAACTCTGTCTGGTGGACCTGGGACTTGTGTCAATGTCTGCTTGGCCTTGCTGTCGCACTTGGCTATAATGAATGCAGGTCTGCAGATCTCGAGAAATGTGGTATGCAGCAACACTTTTGTTCCCAAGTAGGGTCTCCAAGGAATGATTCAGCTGTCTGTGGGACGAATAAGGACCGACTCTCAGTCATCTGCCAGCGGAAGTGTCGGGTCCTTTGACTTCCAGAACACCTCTTCATCTGTGCCTGCTGTAGAAGACCAGACATTACACGACTATGGTATAGAAACGCTAGCTATTTGGCCTTGTATTTGCACCAGCCCAGGCTAATGTTCCAAGTAATGGAAGTAGATGTGTCCTGTGCACTGAAGTGTGGCTCTTTTTGCACATAAGTAAACTTGCCTGTGAACAAGTATCTGCCTGTGTGTGTGTGTGTGTGTGTGTGTGTGTGTGTGTGTGTGTGTGTGTGTGTGTGTGTGTGTGTGCGCGTGTGCGTGTGTGCGTGTGTGTGCATTCGTATGCATGGACACACATCTTGACTTTTTCGAGAAACATGCTACCTTCTGCTCTCGTGGTATTAATGGTATTTCATATTTGTTGCAGGACAACTCAATGGCGTGCAACTCCATATGCTAATCATAGAACCTCCTGTATATGCTTAACTTAAGCCATAATGATCTTTATTGAGTGCCCGGAACATGCATAGTTAAGCATGGTTGTCTCTGATCAACAATTATTTGAAAACAATTCTGAATTCTTTTACTTCCAACTACCCATAGTCTCACGCACATAATGATAAAGATTATTAAAGATAGTGACCTAATGCTACTCTCTTTTTGCAATGAGTAAATCCCGGTGATTGCATAGAACGCAGCCGTTACTTACTCTCAAGTCTCGACATTGCCTTTGTTCGGCTTTTCTTTTGCACATGTGCTGATGCTTCAGTTAATTGATTTTACTGCTTCTGTTGGCTGATATAAATCACGGTTCGGCATCCGAGCCATCCAGAGGAGGTGAGTGCAGCCTTGCTGAGCAGGTCAGCAAGCGAGTGATGTGGCAATAATTTGGTTGCCGATAAGAGTGCGATTGTCCTTGCTTAGGGTGGCCACAGTAGCTGATGAGCTTGCTCATCGTGATAGCCAATAATTCATTGTCGGCAGCAAACCGTGTGTGCCTTGCAGGTAGTTGCAGTGTGTCTAAATTTGCATGCAATACTCTATAATTCCTTTTGTTTGGTCAGGGGCAGGCTCTCCTTAGTTTATGTGTAGTCGGCATTAATTATGTGATCACCAAGAATGCACTTCATAATGTTGACTGTGCCCAAGCTGGTGACTGTCACAGAGGAAGTCGTCTTGAGAAGTGTTAGCCGTTAGAAATCCAAAGTTAGCAATGGCTGTCGTGCTTGGAGAACAAATGGAATCGATACGACCTTGATGATTGGCAGCCTCGAGTGTCTGACAGCCTGCTGTTGTGCTGCCGGCTGTTACAGGAAAATGGAATCCATTGAAACCCATGTGAAAGCTGGCCGTTCTGGTCACCGTATGGTTAGATTCTTTTATACGGACTCCCGGCGTTCTGAGATTGAATCTTGCTGGTAGTACGAGTTTTTTGGTGTTCGATTGACAGCTACCATAGCAGGACTGTCAACAGTGCCAACGTGACCTATGGGTCGAAACGGCTACCTGAAAGGTGCCACACAAATGCCAGTGTCGGTGCTTTGTTTTATCGCCTCTTGAGGTGGGAAATCAAAGTTACCTTTTCTGTATGTAATGCCTCTATAGTAGTAATGTAGAAAGTTTTGTTTAAGTGGGGATGCTGTAGAGAACACTTTATATTTAGGTTAAATCATGTTCGATTATAGCTGTGTTAACTGTGGCTCTCGTCTGACCAGAGTGCCTTAGCAGAATTCTTTTTTTCAGACAATGAGCCGCACCAAGACTCATCTCTTCCCATCCGCACGGTCGTTTTGACAAAAAATCAAGACGGAGCTTTTGGCATCAAAATAGCTGGAGGTCGGGAACCAGGTGGAGTCATAAGCCAGCCACTGACCATTGTTTATTCTGATCAGGCTGCTGCCCAACCAGTCAAGGTGATTGCCACTAGCTAGCTTGGTTATCCACTTGATGCTGACCAATCAGTTGGTCTCGTTTTCCAGGATTGTTGTCGTAATGAAAGCTCAGGTCTTTCTCTCTGACCTGGCAGGCCGGTGATGTGATCCATTCAATTAATGGTGTGTCATCTGATAAGATCACAAGGTCTGAAGCCATAGATCTGCTGAGGGAAGCCAAGAGTTCAGTCACTCTGGAGGTCGTGTCCATTGACGATCTGGCCTTGGATTTGTCGCAGCTGGACGATGGCTCAGACGAGGAGTTTGGTGAACCCACAGGCTCAGATATGAGTGAAGATGGCAAGGAGTCTTCCTCAGCTGCTGAGTGAGTGTTAGCTGGCAATCTCAATGTGTGCGACATGTGGGCTGAACAAATGCCACCGCCAGTAAGCGCACGCACCCTGCTCGTGCACAAGAACGTATAATATTTTTTCTGCACCCACCTTGCAGTCACTTTGTTGCTTCCACAATGCTGTATAATCAGCGGGCAGACCGACAGCTTTCTTTGGAACTGCTTTTTCACTCGGACATGCATGCTGCATCTGCTGGTAGACTCTTGCTGCAGAAGGGCATAATGCTTTCGCGATACTTCGCTCACTTTCTCATGGGCGTTCTAAGCATATTATATTTGGCTGTTTGGTCTAGCGGTTAAGGTGCTCGCCCCGACCAAGGTCTGACTGAGGTCGTTGCTCGAGCCCTGGGGCATAAATGAAGCGCCTGAATAGAGATCAAGTTCTCTTGGGGTGCTATATAAATGAATTTTTTTTTAAATAAGTAGGCTTCCTGTCAGTCACCACTTCATCATGTTGCGCTGTCTGTCGCCGATAGTTGAGTGGGTGAAGATCATTAATGCTGCCATTGCTATGATTAAGATAAAAGTCACAGTAGAGTGTTTGCCATTCAACGAATCACTACTGCTGACAAGTGCAGTGTATGTCTGCTAGAAACTTATATTTAAACCCAGCTTCTCGGCCGAGCAGGGACAGTTTTTAGCTGCCTTGCAGTCTCTCAAGCTGGAGGCTTGCCTTTCTCTTTGCAGATCTGGCAGTGTGCCAGCCGTAAGTGTAGTCAACTTACAAAAAGGTCCCGACGGCCTTGGCTTCTCGATTGTCGGAGGGTATGGTAGCCCTCATGGTGATCTGCCTATTTACATTAAATCTGTGTTCGACAAGGGAGCGGCAGCGTCGGACGGTCGACTGGTGCGAGGCGATCGGCTTCTCGCTGTCAATGGTCAGTCACTGGATGGTGTGAGCCACGACAAAGCAGTTGCCATTTTGAAAGCCGCCAGTGGCACGGTGTACCTCACAGTGTCCAAGTGAAGTCGTGGCAAAAGTGGCTGTCACTTGGCTGTTGCTTTTGGCAAGGTTTGTCGGACTCACTGGAACTTAATTGCTGGGCAAGTCACGAGTGGTCGAAACGGGACTGGGCTATCGTTGCCGGGTCCGGACCACTCGGCTGTAGCAATCCTTTAGCAAGTATCCTTGATCGAGTATCCTTGATCGAGTAACCTATCTACATTTTGCTTGGGCTTTGCCCTCACAGTCAACCTAATGCAGCTCAATGGCTACCAGGCACCAGTTAGCAGAGCTCGAAGGCAGCAGTGGCTGCTGCTTTGCTAGGTCATTTTGAAGTGACTCACCCGGCATGTTTCTAAAACCTGAACTATGCAGTCAGTATTATAATTATGGTTAGCATCCTTCCCTACTGTTAACTCGTTGCCTGCACTTTGATTTGTGCGTCACATTGGCCTGGTCTTCCCCTGAGGCTCGAGCACACCAAGCTACAAATTCCTGTGCAATTTCATCAAACCAATATCATTTTAGTGCTATGTTATTAGTGAGTGCTTTGCAGACACCAAATGTTGTTTTTGAAAGCTCCTAATAGTCGCCGCAGACAGATTTACTCGAAATTCTTTACCATATTTGCTATGTATGCAACGATCTTTTGAAATTTTTAAGGCGAATAAACCTATTGTTCAGCTATAATTTTGCTGCACTTTTAATTGTGGACTACGTCGTGGTGGCAGCTGCAGTAATTTATTGTTCCTTTTTCGTATGCTACATGAGTGGTAGACTCTATCGTGACCGACGTTGTGTCCTTAACCGATGTGTTGCGTATTGTCCACATGTGCTACGAAAGTAAATCTGTAGCACTGCTGCCTCCGTCTTTTTGGGGGAGCACTGTGTTCCTTCACTTCTGTTCGCGAGTAGTAGCACTTTGAAGGAGCTGACAGCTACATTTTTTTGAATGGGTGTGACCGTGACCATATCGTACAAACTCTTGTGCTGTCGTGCAGCTTCCATTCTAAACTTGCTCGGTGAGCATTTTTAGATAGGGCTATGCACCGATTGCTGCATTACAGTCGAACCTCTCTATATGCCCACCATCTGTCTGCGAAACCTCTCTGTATGCATAAAAACCTGTCAAGCCCACCTGTTTTTCTTTGCTTACTGATAATCTCTTCTGGTGTATGTAGGTATAACTTTCCCAAAAATATGCTTATATTAAATCTGCGTTTTTGGTCATGGATGATGAAGCAAGTGGAATCTGACCACTGAAAAAAATACTTAGCGTGTGTTATTCCTATGGTGTACTAATTTAGTTTGTACCGGAAGTCGTTTTTCTTCATTTGATAAGAGTGCTGAGACAGGGAACAGCAGGTAAGGTTGTCCAGCTCCAGGTGTCGAGTGTCTAGATGCTGCCATGGGAAACTAGTCTCCCTACTTAGCACTCCCCTCACTGACTTCGTGGGTTTCCACGTCTACCATTGGCTCTCCGCCCAATATTGTTTGTCCTTTAGTATCAGTTGTTAACTAGCCTAGTCAATAAATTGCTACTGCACAGACTTGAGTAAAGTCTCTGCTTGCTTTGCTCGATCTTTCGGCAGCGTTTTATACTATTGATCACGAAGTCCTTCTCGAGCGCCTTTCATCTTGCCTGGACATCATTTGCACTGCTTTGCAAAGGTTCAGATCATACCTCAATGGGAGAGTATTTTTGTGAATGGACTGAGGTCATATGAGAAACCACTGAAGTGCAGGTTACCTTAGTGCTCGCCCTGCCTCTCTTCACAGTTTATACTCTCCCTGTTGCCAGTGTGATCGCCAAACACAATCTAGGCTTTCACTTCTATACAGATCACACTCAGTTGTACGTGATAGCCCAGGAGGTAAGGTGCTTGCTCTTCACGACCGAAGTCGAGGGTTCAAATCTCGCAGTGAGCGATCCTTTATTGCCAACTCCAAGCGAAGGTGATAGCCGTTAAGGCTCTTCTGCTGCTATTCCCTACAAATGAGGCTGTTAAATCAGCTAATATTTATTTATGTATTTAGCTTTGCTTTGATCCCTCCCAGCTCTCCAGCTCATCGGATTCTCTCAACTCGCTTTCTGCATGGATTGCTGACATCTGCACTTGGATGTCAGCAAACTTTCTCAAATTGAATGACGATTAAACTAACTTACTAGTTATGGGCAAACTATGTGTGACTCATAAAGTGCAAAGCCTAATGTTCAATATTGGCTCTGACGGAAGCGCTGGTTTGGTTCGGCGGTTAAGATGCTCGCCCGGACCCAGGTCTGGCTGAGGTCATGGGCTCGAGCCCCGAGGAATATGTGAAGTGCCTGAATAGAGATTAAGTTTTCTTGGGGTGCTATGCAAATGAATTATATTTTATATTTCCTTTTGCATCTGGATGTAATCTAGGGTCCTGTTCCAAAGTGATGTTTCACTGGATGACCGCATCAGCTCCATTGTCAAGTCTGCGTATTTTCAGCTACATAACATTGCTAAAATTCGGTCTTGCTTAGACAGAGATACTGCATCAAAATTGGTACCTGCATTTGTGACATCCGTCTGAACTATTGTATCTTGCTGCCTGCTGGTCTACTGGCCTGTGCAATCAGGGGCTTACAGTTGGTGCAAAACTGCTGCTTGTTAGTCATAAGTGTCGGAGTTGCAGCATCACACCACTCGCTGACCTGCACTGGCTCCTAATTAAGCAACACATCGACTCTAAGTTCTGCTACTCACTTTTGGGCTCCTTCATTCTCTGGCTCCAGCCTACCTATCAGACAAAAATCTTAGCTAATGTAACAGCCCCATTTGTGTAGCAGCAGATGGGCCTAAACGGCATTCACCAGCACTTGCAGCTAGCAATAAAGGGCCAACCACTACAGGATTTGAACCCAAGACCTTGGTCTTGAAGAGCAAGCACCTTACCTCCTGGGCTATCACCGGCCAGTACTGCTCCCCCTCGAGGCTAGGCATCGTACCCTTGCTGTTCTGACTAAAATCATCGAGCTATACCTCGTACAAATCTCAAATCCTTTGGAGACCGTGCAAAGCCTGGAACTCACTTCCGATAGATGTCACGACATGTTCCAAAGTGATCTCTCGTTAGGCGATCACATCAGCTCCACAATCAAGTCTGCCTACTTTAAGCTACATAACATTGCTAAAATTCGGGCTTGTTTAGATAAGGATACCACGTCTAAGTTAGTCCATGCATTTGTGACATCCCGTCTTGACTTTTGTAACTCACTGCTTGCTGGCCTACCGGCATGTGCAATCAGGCGATTACAGCTGGTGTAAAACTCCGCAGCTGGGCTTGTCTGTCGTGAGCATCGCAGTTGCCACATCACACCACTTCTCGCCGACCTGCACAGGCTATCAGTCAAGCAACGGATCGACTTCAAGGTTTTGTCGCTCACTTTTAGGTCACTTCATTCTTTGGCTCCAGCCTATCTCTCAGATCTACTCCCCCATCAGGCCAAGCATAGACCACCCGCTTTTCGGAATCCAACGGTTTACCAATATCTCGTACAAACCTCAAATCCTTTGGAGACCGTGCATTTAGTTCTTGTGCTCCCAAAGCCTGGAACTCACTCCCGACTTGCGTCAGAACATCCCCTGACTTGACCACATTTAAAAAGAACTTACTATTTATTACAGAACTTACTTTATATTACAACTATTTAGGACAGCATTTAGTGGGTCCCTGTGATTCGTCCTTGATGTGCTTATGCCTGCTGACACTGTGCATGCTGCCACTAACCACACTTGCATGCTGACCCTGTACATGTCACTCATAACCATGTTATTCATGTTGTTTATCAAGCATGATATTACGATTCAATCGCGTTTCCCTTTGCAGCAGATATAAAGCACCTAGAAAGAGATTGAGTTCTCTGAGGGTGCTTTATCAAGTGCATTATTATTATTACCCCCTGACTTGACAACATTTCAAAAAATGCGTAAAACGCACCTGTTTGTCACAGCATTTAGTGGGTCCTTCTCATTCGTCCTTTGCGTGCTTCTGCATTCTGACACCGTGCTTGCTACCACTAACCATATTTTACATGTTGACACTGTTCATGTCACCTCTAACCATGTTAAGCTTGTTGACATTGTGCATGTTACTACTAATCATTTGATTATGCTTTCTTTACAGCATATGTAAAGTACCTAGAAAGAGACCAAGTTCTCTGAGGATGCTATACAAATTTAATAACATTATTATTATTATTATTATTACAGCACATATTTAGCAGCTCTTTTAGCCTCTTTGACGCATGTTGTGATCGATAAAAGTAGATGATAGGATACCTTTCTGCATGGTCTAACGAACGTTCTTTGTACAAGGGCAAATGTTTATGCCTAAAGAAACACACCGAGCATACCGGCTAGTTGTTTATTCATATTTGCTTACAATTTGCATTCGAAAATCTTCAGAACCCACTGCAAGGCAGCCAGCTTCAGTTCACCTCCCCGACTTACGCTAACCGAAGGATGTTGAAAGCCAAGCCAAGTCTGGCCATACCTGCATGAGCATCGTACACCGAAACAAGCAACACTTGCATGCTTTTTATTCATCATCTAACCTAGCAAATATATTGCCTATCTTGGGAAGTTTAGTAAAGTACCATCTGGACACACGGTACTTCACCATATCTCCTCAATTTAGGCATTTAAAAAACTCGCGCTTAACGTTTTCCTTGGAGATGCTCGAGAGGCAGCCGGATTCTTGCTCTTTTAAAATGCACATCTCCACCCCCTGGTCATCGGCGAACATGTTACCTCTGATGCTAGCCAGAATGAAAGCAATAAAACTGGACTCTGTGTGCGCGTGCGTGCATGCGTGCGTGCGTGCGTGCGTGCGTGCGTGCGTGTGTGTGTGTGTGTGTGTGTGTGTTGGTCACGTGACTATCACCTACAGTGGCAAGTCGCATGGCTACCCTCCCTGTAAGTATAAATTCTCTATAAACGTACAAAATGGTTGAAGGGAGGGTATGCTTACAGAGGGGTTTGACTTTTTGTTCTGTAGGTCTGCTGTACTAACTATCGTGGCCCTACAGCTGGTGTCTTCTTCCAGCACGTCCTACTTAGGAGAGGGTGTGAATGTGAGGGGGGAGATATGCCTTTGCTTACTCAGGTGCACTACTTAGTGTTTGGGATAACGTTCGCACCTAATAGGCCAAGAGAAGTAGCAGCTGAGATGCCGAAGGTGCTGGTCAGCCACCATCAAATGCTATCTATATTTAGTCTGGGCTGTGACCAGTAGGACTAGTGGCTTTTTTCTTTTTTTCTTATGCCTTAGTTAATATCCAAATGAATCTCTTTTATTCCTTCAGTATTGCAGTACAGGCAGCTTTGGAATAGCAGTCCTGGAGTCATGACAGTCTCTATCGGACTGCCTCTTTTCGAACGTGTTTTGTTGTAGGGTTTGGTGTCACCGTGTATTCGAAAAGAATTTCTTTTCCGACCAGCTTATCACGAATATTTCTCTGATATTTTGACGTCCTTGCCCTTGACACAGAGGCATCTGCTGTGGTGCAAGGAAATATCTTGACCCAGCTGGTCAGCATATACGGCCACATCTAAAACGTGATTCTATTTTCTAAACAATAGGATGACTACTTTCGGCATGCCTTGAAAGTATGTCGGTCTAGTGTCACCAAATCCGTCATTGGACAGCTTCTTTACAGCATTTGTACTGCTTGTATTCGTACTTATGTTCTTGGCACCATCATCAAGACTATTCTGGACTCTTTGTGTGCTGGCAGTCAGTAGTATGGAAGAGTTTTTGATAGGAAGGCACTACTTCGAAGCAGCTACACCACAAACTGCATTAAAGACCAGTTGTCAATAAGACCATTGGAAGATATCAGGCCAAACCCAAGCACAACTTCACGTCACCTACACAGGATGACGATGATGCATGTGGAATATTATTTGAACTTTTGAAAATGAGCACTGCAGCAGCCATTTTACAATTGTAAAATGTATAGCCCAAATTGGGTCTCTGCATATTTCTGGTAGAATCGTCACCCAATTTCGGAGATCCTGCTTTAAAGTGACCTTTCAGTAGATGACCACATCAGCTCCATTGTCAAGTCAGCGTACTTTCAGCTACCTACAGTTGAAACAAATTCGGGCCTGCTGTGATAAGAATACCACAGCAAAGCTAGTCCTTGCATTCGTGTCATCCTGTCTCAATCTTAGTAACTCACTACTCTCGGGTCTTCGTAGCTGTACAATACGATGCTCAGAATTGGTACAATACTCAGCTAGGTTTGTCTCTCGGGAAGATCGCAACTGCCACACTAATCTCTTGGCGTCAACTTGCACCGGGCCCCCACCAAACGACATATTGACTTCAGGGTATTGTCTCTCACTTATTTGGTCACCATTCTCTTGCTCCAACCTACCCGTACGAAATATGTCGCACTAATCAGGCTTAGCACTTGTACCACCCTCTATTCTGACATGTCATTTAGCTGTGCCTCCGACTAACCTGAAATACTTTGTAGACCATGCCGACAGTGCATATGTCCCTAAGGCCTAGAACTCACTTCCGATCGGTCATCACAACATCATCTGACTTGATATTAGAAAAGGAGCAAACAACTCTTACTCCTTATAGAATTTGCTATGTCCGTCCATGTGCATTGACCTTCGTGTGCTGATGCTTGCTGATAGTGGGTCTTTTCACTAACCAATTGATAAGCTTCCTTGTTAGCATGCGTCTGGAAAGAAATTTAGTGACTTTGTTGCACTATAAAAATATATCATAATTAGTATCATCGGCATTAGATTATTATTACCTCTAGATGAGCACAGGGCAGTACAAAGGCCGGAGAACAGGCCCCTAATTGTTGACATGGTGCACGGTAGGAAACCTTTTCTCACAAGGTTATCAGGATATGTGGGTACGATGAAGAAGTCCGTTGGTTCGATACGCAATCTCGTTGTTACCTTCGATGGTAAGGCTCAACCTTTCGGTTACTGACCAATGGTCGTAAGTGTGACAATGGTTTGGCCGATTGCACGACGTCAGGCAGGCGAGAGATTGCCTACTAGCTGATCTTACAGCCTCTTTTGTATAGAGACGGAAGAGCCTTTACGGCTATCGCGACCGCTTGCAGTGGCAATAAAGGATCACCCACTGCAAGATTCGAACCCACGAACCTTGGGACCAAGGTCGTGAAAAGCAACCGCCTTACCTAGTGTGCCATCACGGCTCAAAACCTAGATTGCTCAGTGACTGAACTAACAGCTCGTACTCAGGTAGCCCATGGATTCGGCTATAGCAACTGGCTAATTGGTCGAGTCTTGTCGGAGAAAACCTTCAAACCTCAGCACGTCTCGCAGGAGTTGAGTTGCTCGGCTCATATTCCCGGAGAGCTTGCTACACCCCCAGGGAGCTTGCGACATCAGCTGATGCACGGTGTTTGACATTTCTTTTCTGCCTCAGTGAAGACAGAGATTTGGTTCACTTGTGGATATAAAGGAATTATTATAAATAGCGTTGGTGTAAGGGGCTCGCTGGGTGTTGCAGGAACACCCGATGTGTTTGTTATGTGATCGTAGTGCAGGCATTCGATTGCTAGCCATATCTCTGCCTCTCCGGAAGACTTAGAAAGTGGTGCCAAAATATACGTCTTGTATGTCTACTTTTGATGTGCTAGCAACAACATTTGCAACGGTTTGTTCCATTGTTTTCTTTCCAACACCGTATCGTTTTTAAGTTGGGCATTTAGTCATTAGTCATCCCCAGCATCTGATGAAAAAGCTCCAAATATCTGAGACCAGGCAAGATACAGATCTTACACACACACACACACACACACACACACACACATATATATATATATATATATCCGTCTGTAACCACAAAGCCATAAAGACTGCGTGGGTGTTACGCAGGAGAGTTTTATGCTGCAAACTCACAGCCTAAGCGGCTTTCGGTACGCATTCGGTAGCCAATACTTCGTCACACGCAACAAAGTGAAAGTGGGAAGCATAGCAGAGTCAGGAGAGCAGTTGAGGTAGTGAGTAGCATAGAAGTAGCAGCTCAGGACCGCTGAAAAGGATGAGCCATAGTCGGCAGCAGGAGAGTAGTTATCGTTGCGTAAGAAGTGTGGAAGCGAGCTCCACAGTGTAGGACCTGCAGAGCTAAAGCTTCTGTCGCCTACGGTCTTTAAGCGAAGGCATGGAACAGCTAATTTATTGTCCACGTAGGACCTGAGGGCGTGAAGAGGCTGAAACTGGTGCAGCAGTTCAGCTAGGTACGAAGGAGCCAAGCCGTCGCGGGCTCTGCGGGTCAGCGTAAAAGTTGGAAAATATGCACTCATTTTGAGGGGGAGATACTAGTTTCTGACATTTTTCTTAAAGAAATGCTTAGCAGCATGGAAACTCAACTAGTGCTTGCCTTACGTTTACTTCTGTGCCTTCGGTGTCGTCTCCTGCATGATGTTCAGCGTTCGGATACGGAATTATGTAACGAAACTGGGCTATAGTTAGCGTCAGAATGACATTTGAGCAACGCCTGTCAACTCGAGTTTGGCAGGATCACAATTAGGTTCTTAGATACAAATTCCGGAGCTTCTGAGAAAAGGCCCTCAATGCGGGAGTCTTTGTTGTCTTACGATACTGCTGATACGCTTCGGCGGCGACACTTTTAGGGCTACCAAGAGTCTTTGACGGTTTCGTAAAAACCCGTCGGCGGTTATCTCCGGGTTTTGCTTCGCTCTCCGAAAACGAGACTACCTCAGTAAAGGCTTACGGTTGTTTTGCTGCCGTGCTATTAGCATATATGGGCCATGCAGGTTGATGGGGAAATGGTTTTATTGAAGGTGAGTCACGGCCTAGCACTGGAGGGACAGTGCGAATGCGGGCACGAGAGAGTGGCGTGAGCCTTCGCGCTGCGAGTCCAAATACGCACTACTAGGACGTTCGGTGTTTCTGTACCGTCACTTGCTTGTTGTCTGAGCGTCAAACCACAAGTTCCTGGTGGCGTTCAGGCAGTGCGCTGCTTGGGCGAGAGAAGAGTCAGAATTCGCTTTCGGAAAAGGCCACCATTGCTGTCAAGCATTACAGTCAACCTTTGTTATAAGCAACCCGAAAATGTAGATTAAAAAGTTGCTTATAACCGAGGCGGCGTTATTTATTCAAAAGTTTTATATAACCACAAGTTTTCATAAAATTAAACTAAATGAGCGAAAAAATTTGTAATTTTGCTCTGACTACGATTCTTTAAAGCGTTTTTCTCAATCTTATCTTCAAATAAATAAAAATCATCATATTCAGTAAAATTCTCTTATATAATTCATTCATATAGCGCCCCAAGAGAACTTAATCTCTATTCAGGCGCTTCACATATGCCTCGGGGCTCGAGCCCACGACCTCAGTCAGACCTTGGTCGGATCGCTTCCAAATATTGACGAACTGTGGCCAGCGATTTCAGGGCGTCCGAATGAGAAATCATGTGGGAAATATTCTGGCCGATTGCAATAGCAGTAGCATCATCTTCGTCCTCTGTAATGCCCTCTTGAGGTATTTTTGCGCTTTCGTGTCACCTCGTCGCAGATCTCCCCGCAGTCAATGTGCCAAAGCACTCGATCTCGTCAATATTTAAGTATGCGTCGAAATCTTCGACGTTAAACAGCAGGCTTGGATTTCTTAAGCATCAATTCCGTCTTGATCGTGCGTTTGGTTTTGATCGATATCTTCGCCGGTTTAAAAAAATCCCGCTTTCCAAAGCAGTTGGCGATAGTGGTTGGGGCGATAAGAAACCACGCGCGTTTCAACATGTGCATGGCATTCAATCCGTCCACCGAGTTCGAAAAATCGATCACTGACGTCCCGTTTTCGATCGCTTGCAACATTTTTCGCGGGATTTACGTTCGATAATGAGCCTTTTCAGCTCGAATAATCCCCTGATTCAACGGTTGAATAAGAGCAGTCGTATTCGGCGGCGTAAACACGATTTTACTATTTTTGAGCGGTGCGTTTATGTTATGGCACATAGCGTTATCCACGAACACGATAGTTTTTGTTTTTTTCAAATTTCCGATAAAATTTCTGCAAAATATTCATCCAGAGTTTGCTGGCCATCCACGACTAACGATTGGCGTAATACAGCAACGGCGGGCTGGCCTCGTGAAAGCATCTAGGCTTCTCAAATTCTCCAATGATGAAAATCTTTTTCGCGGTTCCGGTGATATTGCAGAGAAATAAGACGGCTACACGATTCTTTTGAACTTTGCCGCCAATCGGATTGTCGCCTGCCGCAGCTAATGTTTGAGTCAGCGTTGCTTTTTAAAACAATCCAGATTCATCCGCATTGAATATATCGTTCGGCTTTCGTTTCGTTTCGGCTCTGTTGATTAAGCCAGGCAAAATTTCTTTGATGCATATATTGTTCGGCACCCTTTTCGCCCGCCTTAGATTATTAGCCAAGAATGAGCTTGAATTCGATTTTATGCTTCTTCTTGAATCAATCGAGCCAAGCGCCTGAAGGTTCGTCGCATGCGAACATAATTGCCAGTTGATGAACTTTTTCTATCGTTAATGGCCCATTGGTCGGAGCCATTGGCGATAGAAACAGCTCGTCAATTGGTGATTACTCTCGCATGCGACGAACCTTGTGAACCCGAATTGACCGGAACCGCGCGGATAATGCTTCGTCGACTTTCTCGTAACTCGAATCTCGCTGCCGTTTTCAATTTGAATTCTCATTTTCCAGCGCTTTCTCTCGAATCGTGTCTTCGTTCCTTTTGATTTTGAAAATCGTCGATGGATCGTGATCATTGAACTGAACCGCAACGTCACTCACTTTGCTCGCCTCTAACGCATCCAAAATATCTAGTTGTTCTTTCAAAGTTAAAGCCTTCCGCTTTTTCGGTTCCTTTTCTGCCACGAGTCTAAAAAATGCAATGCGGATATTTTTAATTTACAAATGACAATTTGTTGTTACTGATTACATTATTTCGAAGGCTCCAATTTATGTAATAAATACGGCAAGCTTTCCGATCCAACCGTGTTCAAGACAAAAACCCTTTTCAGGGTTTTATATTATCAATCAAAGCATAGAAAAGGTGAGAGAATTAATGAAGATACTAGATTTTTAACATTTTATCAGCGGAAAATTGAAGAACACACATATCGTAAATTATTGAACAACACGTCTTACCGATTTGTCGCAATACCACCGTCATCCAGTGGGGCCGCACGGGTTCGCTTCTGCACTGGGGCAGCTCTCAGACTAGCCGCGATGCTAGCCCTTGCCATAGTGGGTCTGACTAGGGCACCTAGAGCAACCCGTAGCGGGCGGACTAGCCAAGTAGAATTGGGTAGGACACACATTAGTTAACTGGGAGCGAGGCGTCAGTCAGGTAGCGAGATCCTCGCAGGTTAGAATGGAGCTTTGATCAGACAAAGAACGGTCAGAATGTGGACCGACTTCTGTACTCCATTAGACAAAGAGCAAAAGCAGGCGCAGGAGCCATCTAATAAATTACAGGCGGAGGGGAATAGGCCTGAGAACGGAAACCAAGAGCGGGGTCCGACAAAGTAGCAGCTACGCTCAAGGGCAAGAGTGCAGCGAGAGAAAGTATAAACGAGACGACCGACAGAGCTCGGGGCTGCAGCTTCGGTAGTCGATGCAAGGCTACACCTAGAGAGTACGAGAGTCGAACCTACGGCGACGAACAGTTAAGTGCAACTTAGACTGCGTGGTTGTGTTCTGTCAGAACTCAGTTAGCTGCGCGTATCTTGGGGTGCTGTTGCGGTCCGTCTTCGGGGTCGGGACCATCGCCAGTGACGCAGGCTTAGGGTAGCTTATTGTAGTCGGGCTTTGGGAATTCTCTCGCAGTCAACTCCGTCGGTCCGGTGCGCGCCGCGTAAAGCGCTTGCGCCGGCGCGTAACCATTACTAACAGGCCCATAATAAACTGTTGATTTCGGCACCCAGTTGTGGCCGCTTGTGTTTTAACCGCGCTGCAGCGTTGCATTACACCATCCACCGGTAGAGAACCGGGGGACGAGCTTCTTCGCAGTTACACTTCTACCACTGCCAGCGACCACGTCTGCGACAGTGTCTCTCCTAATGTACTTAGTAACTATTATGTTCGTAGGGGGAAATACCACTGAAAAATGCACATTTAAAAATAGTCGTTTTTATTAGGAACAGAGTGCCAAGCAGTAGCTCCGGAGAGTGTGTCGTAGGGCGGCCGGCCTGATGTATCATGTCTACGGTACTGGGTGCGCCGGGCGGGCCCACTGCTGATTAATAGTAGTGGCACGCTAAACGGGCGGCTGAATAGCCACCGCACGAAGTTGGCCTGTTCCGGCCAAGCCCAAAGGCTTCATCAGCCAACGCACGTTGCTGTGTGGCAGCTGGCACCACGAAACTAACCATTCACACATCTCGAATAGTCGAGATGCATGACTTCACCGCTGCAAACGCATTAACAAGAAACAAAACAAGCAAGAAATGCATAAGCAATAATTACATAAACTACAGAAACACAATTTTTAATATTATTTTACGCAGACAGGCGCCTATATAAGACGAAATCGATTCATTTTGTGACGAGTTGCTTATAGGTGATGAAAAAATGGTGCTGGGAGCAGAAAATGGCTTGCTTGTAAGCGATTTTTGCTTGCAACCGAGGCTCTCCATGCTGGGGTTATAACAGGTTTTTCCGACTCGACCGGCTGGCTGTTGAAGGCTCTCTTGATCCCGACCCGGATGTACTAGTGTTGCGCTTCCAAGTGCATCCATCTACGTTCTATCAGAAAGGTCGTGACCAGCAGTGGTGTATTTCTCTACTCGAGTCGTCGCAAGCACAATATGACATGCAAGTGTGTTAAAGATGGGACAAGAAATCGGGACGGCTCCGAAGCCCGTTCACCTTGACCCCGGTGTGCCCACCCCCAGAAAAGAGGGAGGGAGTCGAAAGTGCTTCGTTGATTGGCTGCCCCATCCAGCGCTTACAATACTTCTCAATCTCAACGTAGTTCTCCAGAGCCAAGCAGGGCCTCCTGCCTCCGTTCTGTTGCTGTGATCGACATGGTTGCGCCCACGCAACCCAACTAAATTTGTCAAGCAAGACACCGGACAACGAGCGCGTACGCATCAGCCATGCACAACGAAGAGAGAACGCACTGGGTGAAAGACGGTCTGATTGGCATGGGAGGTGAGTGCTGTAGCTCCCGAGCGGCCGCGCTGCGCGTCGCTATTCCCGACTTCCGACTAATGCTTTGCGGCGTACCGGTCCCAGCGATTCCGCCTAATGAGTGACCTTTCGTGTTAGGATATATCTTAAGGTTACTTCCCCCTCAACGTGCAGTCAGCCCGTCGCGTTCACCTTGACATCTGAGCTGTGCCGTACGGCACGGCGCTCACTTGCTTTACCAAGGGTCTCTTCTGCCAAGTTCTTGCTGTTCATGCTTGTGCAATCTGAAATCCAGGTAAGTGAGACCGGGCCTTTAAGCAATCCGCACTTCACAGCGGTCGCTACGTTGCGCCGTCGGTGCCCCCTCGTGCGGCAGCCCCACTTCCGCCGAGCGTCAGTTTAGTGATATGTCACGACCGATTTATCATACGTTGCATAACGATTTGCAAATGCCTCCCGCAGATTTTTCTGGTCGTAGGGACGTTTAACACGCTTAGAGAAAATTGATTGTGTTGACAACTTGTAATTCAATATCATGCCAACTCCACGGCCACGACTCAGCCTCGAACTCACAAATAGGCTCTGCTATTCCGTATTCGAGGCTAACCAGTCGTACCTCGCTTCGCTGCATCTACAGTGGGACGTTTGACAACCGCCTCTACCGAATTAGCTCCACATGTACTGTCAGAACTGGTTGACATCAAACTAGCCTTGGTCTTGATGCCGAAGGCTATCATGCAAACCGTGAGCGCATTTTTTTTTAGTAAGTTGAGGCAATGCAGGTTCTGCCTAGGCAGCAGTATAATGTGGCTGGCTCTTTTTCGGACCCGCCTATTGTTTTGTGTAATACGATTTTTCGGATCAGGTCATATATCATTGTTTAATACAATCATAAAAATCCTTGATAAATCATCGGCACCCACATGTGTCGTTCGTTTATTCAAGCTACAGTCCTGGCACTACCGGAGCACCGGCACGTCCGGGAACGGGTCGACGTCGTCGATACGCTGATCCATGCCCAACTCGATGCAGTCGAACTCGTGACCTACTCGTCTGGCGCGTCATCACCGGGTCCTTCTTCGGGCCCACGTTGAACAGCACCAGCGAGTACCATATGGCGAACCTGCAGCGACTGTATCCAATAGCTTAGGAGTATAGGTTATGTGAAATTTGTATATTATACATGTAGAGTTGATTTTAAGGGCTGTATTATCAACTATGTATTGTACATCTTCTGTACACACAGAGCAATAGACGTGCACCGTAATTTGTCGGTGACTTTGTACGTTTATTTAGTGAGTAGTGCTCAAAAGCTATATCTTCCGTTGCATACTGGAAACAATTTTATTTCAGATTCGGTGTTCAGTATTTTTTTTCATATATTGAAGACAGCAGTACTCGTTTGTGCATGAAATTATGCCTGCCTAACCCTCACTTGTTCGGGGAGTGGCACAAATGTGCAGAGCATGTAGACCTGACTATGTACCGACAGTATGCACCAAACCCTACCAAGTCGGGCAGCGCCCACTGGTCTCAGGCAGCCACCAGGAGAAATCTCCGGTAGGCAGCTCTACCATTTCTGCGTCGTCGAAAATAGCCTGTCTATGACTGCAGAAAATCGTAGCAAGCGGTCGGCCGCACGGTAAATGACTCACCGACTGGCTAGTCCCTCGTATCCTCTGCTACCGCCGATACCTCGAAGTCGTGCTGTGCCTACCCTCGACTAACTCTTTCCGGTCGGCCTTTGACCTTATGTATGCCGTAGTAGAGCTAGCCCGATCGCGAGCAGTAGGCTGGGTCTGCTGAGAGCTACGTATCGCAGATATTCCTAAAAGTAGTCGCAGCAATTGTCGAGGATCTCCGTGGAAAATCGCAGGATATCGCAATTGGATTCGCTGAGCTGTAAGTTTGAAGGTGGCCCATCGTGGCAGCAACGCGTGCTGCTTTCCTCATCGGTCTCTTGGCTGTTGCTGCGTTCGACGACAGTTTCGTCCACGTTCGGTTACCAAAAGTGTGACCTATATCGACTACCTCTATTGTGAGTCTCTCACATTGTCTGCCGATGCTTCGAATACATTCGACTCGCCTAGCTCTTTTTCGACTGGAGTCCATCCCAATCAGAATAGACAATTGCTGTTAGAAAAGAAATGTTTTCCCTGTTAATTTTCTTTTTACCTTAAAGAGGGAAAATTAGAGTAATAAATGCCTACCTAAATTGAACTTGATACTTTTTACTTTGTCCCCTTTTGAGCTCTTCTTTCCTTCTATCGCTTCCCTGCACCCGGGGCTTTGTTGCAATATGCATCTGATTTACAACCAAGTTCTAGAACTTTCCAATCGATTATATTTTACATTCATTCTTCAGTTTAAGCCCTCAGAGGGTACTTGGTCTTTTGCATTTAAATATGCAAATCTCGGGTTCTCCCCCTATTGATCAGCACCGGCTAGCGACTCAGCAATGACTTCCTTTTACTGGCCAGATTTACAAGCAGGAGGAAAAACAGGCGGCTGAGGTTGAGTGTTCGGCCTATACCAGTAGCCGACCTTTTCAGTATAATTCAAGCTCTGTGGAATTTTGTGCAACAGAAGAGAAAAGGTAGAAGCTTCTGACCTTTATGCCTAGAGTTCGGGTGGGATGATGTTACACTAAAATGCATACATACCAGCTGCATATCTGTTAGTTGTTGGATCGCCAATAAATGTTTTCACATGCTTCACATAAGCTTAGTATGCCGGGCGTTGTAGAGAGTCCAGCAATTACCCGAACCAATTTGCAGCCACAGCAGCGGCAGCCATAATGCCAGGTTTTTTGTGAGTGAGCATACATGTGCAAGTGTATTCAAGATTGCATAGATTGGTTGCACACTGTCGTCAAATGTCTGCTCGGCGAAGTGCTCATAATCCGTCTGTGCTTCACCGTCGTTAGCCAGCAGTGACTGTCATAGCCGTGCAGCAATGCATTGTGCTAGCCTGCAAGCAATTGTCATAGCCGTGAAGCATGGCATTGTGCCCTATGTGATATCGCTATGACCTTAGCAAGTTTTTTAACGATTTTTCAACAGCACACCGACTGGCAGGCTGTCGTATGCTTGATGCCACTCAGCAGCACCGGCCCGTGGACTTGCTGCCTGAGCGAGCCTGTGCACTTGGCTGTGACTGTCTGTATGCTGCTGCGGTGGAGCGCTG
This sequence comes from Cristatella mucedo, assembly GCA_009760855.2. Classification (NCBI taxonomy): domain Eukaryota; kingdom Metazoa; phylum Bryozoa; class Phylactolaemata; family Cristatellidae; genus Cristatella; species Cristatella mucedo. The sequence continues at coordinate 10,125,417 of WPIO01000003.1, read as the reverse complement.
ACTCGAGCTAGCTAGTTAGCTAGCTAGCCGTAATGGCCGGATGCTTGCTTCACCAACCCGTGAACAGCGCTGCAGTGCATTTCTCTGCCTGTCTTGCTTGCTGCTATTCAGCAGCCGTCTGCGTACATCACATGGTGCGATTGTGCCTCGTTGAAGTGGGCATCCTGTATGGCACCACGAACGTTGTCGTCGGGCACCCATTCGACACGATCAAGACGAAGATGCAGGCCCAGGTGGGCTTTGCCGAAAAAGGCGGCATGCTTCGCACGCTTGCCAAAACGGTCAAGAGTGGTGGCGTCGTCGCTCTGTACCGGTGAGTGCAGCAGACAGTGGCACGGCTGGGCAAGCGGTGTGCGTACAGGGAGAGGGGGGCCTGTGGCAGCTGCTGCATGCAGTTGATGGCAGCTTATGCCTCCCGAGAACCCGAGCCTTGGTCTCGTGGCCATCAACTGCACATTCTTTGCCGATGGCGTTGAAGCATACGGTTTTCACGACAAAATGGTCGTCTTCCACAGTAATTCAGTGCCGGTCACCTAGAGGTTGTTGTTTTTGTTTTGCAGAGGCTGTGTGCCACCACTTTGGGGTTCTGGCATATACCGAGCTGCTCAGTTCTCTGTCTTTGAGGCACTGTGAGTAGCCATTATTTTGTCCCGACAGAGAGGCAGGAGCAGTGCTGAGCAATGCCTGCCACTGCTGCTTTCATTGTGTAGATCTGTGCTGCTGCAGCGGCTGCTGTGCTACTACTGGTCCTGTTTCTGCTACTGCCAAGCTGCATAATCCTGCATGTGTGAATGCACAAGTGCCCGACATTGGTTTCAGGTATACCCACACCAATACCGACTGGGGGACTTACGAGCTCCCAGGAACTAACGGACTGCAACTGTAAGTGGCATGCACCCACGAGGCTGTCAAATGTTGTGTACGTATGCATACGGACCGACACATGTGTACTCGTAATGTACATGCATGCACGTGTGTACTCGACATGCTCCTGCTCGGTCAGTCTCGCGATAGCAAGTCAAAAAGATAGAACGAGTAGCTGCTATGGCTCGAAATAGCAAGTGCGCAGAGTGCTACCAGATGCTGACCAGTAACTAACAAAGTACGGCTGGCATTTTTTTCCGGACGGCCATGTGATTTACGGTTAATCTAGCATTGCTTGCACTTTTAGTCACTTGCTGCCTATACCTAAAGACCGTGTTAGTAAAGAAAATATAATAATAATACATTTGTTTAGCGCCCTCGGAGAACGTAGTCTCTTTCTAGGCATATGCTGCAAATGAAGCATCTTTAAATATGCTGCAAAGGAAGCATGGTCGAATGGTTAGTGGTAGCATTCTCAATGACAACAAGCATAAGATGGTTAGAGGTGAAATGCGCAGGGTCCGAATGTGTAAGTATGCGAAGGGTGAATCACACGGACCCACTAAATGCTGTGATAAAAAATAGGTGCATTTTTTGGTATATTTTTAAATGTCGTCAAATCAGGGATGTCGTGACACAATTCGGAAGGAAATGAGGTCTGGGCTTTGGGAGCACACGAACTAAAGACACGGTCTCTAAAGGATTTGAGGTTTGCATGAGATATAGTTGAATGATTAGATTCAGAAAAGCAGGTGGTATGATGCTTTGGCTGGTGGACTAGTAGGTCTCATAGGTAGGCTGGAGTCAAAGAATGAATGGACCTAAAGGTGAATAATGGAATCTTGAAGTCGATGCGCTGCTTGATTGGAGGAAGCCAGTGCAGATCGGCAAGAAGTGTTGTGATGTGGTAACTATGACGCTCACGACAAAGAAGCCTAGCTGCAGAGTTTTGCACCAACTGTAAGGACTTGATTGCACAAGGTGATGTACCAGCAAACATTGAGTTGCAGAAGTCGAGACGGCATGTCACAAATCGTGGACCAATTTAGATATAGCAACCCTGTCTAAGCAAGCCTGAATTTAAGCAGTGTTGTGTAGCTGAAAGTAGGCAGACGTGACTGTGGAGCTGATGTGGTCGTCTTATGAAAGGTCACTTCGGAGCAGGACACCTAAATTTCGTGCAGATTCAACTGTATATATGCTGGACGAGCTGATTCGGAGTGCTAGGTTTTCCAATTTTTGAATCACTCTTGGTTTGCTCATAACTAGTAGGTTGGTTTTATCATCATTCACTTTAAGAAAGTTTGCTGCCATTCTTTTGCGGATGTCGTCATTATATGCAGCAGGGAAGTTGAGAGAATCCGACCTGCTGCACTGCTGGAAGGGATCAAAGCAAAGGTACATCTGAGTGTCGTCTGCATAGAAGTGAAAGCCTAGATTGTGTTTGGAGATTGCACAGGCAAGAGGGAGAGTATAATCTGTGAAGATAGGCAGATCGAGCACTAAAGTGCCCCTTACTTCAGTGGTTCCTCGGATAATCTTTGTCCATTTACATCAATACTCTGGAGTCTACCACTAAGATAGTACCTGAACCATTGCAGTACAGTAGCAATGATGCCCAGGCGACATGAGAGGCGCTCGAGAAGGACTCGGTGATCGATAGCATCAAAAGCTGCCGAAAAATCGATCAAAACAAGCAAATAGACTATACCTAAGTCTGCATTCATAACGGTGCTGCAAGTTTGCAAAGCATGAAACGCAAAGCAGCTTCTTATACTGCAAGTTCTGGCACTGAAAGCAAGCTCCCCTCGGTCCCCATTCTTCCTATATAAACGAAAGCTGAGTCTGCACCCTTTCTATGAGGCCACGCCTTCAGCATTTTTAGTAAATGAAGAAAAATGGCTAAGTAAGAAAGTTAAAGTCGGCGATTCAAACGTCACCTTTTTACACAGCAGCAACGTAGCATCAGCAACCACCCCACTTACATTGGGTAATGATGGATTGCCTGCTGCAAGGTTTGAACCGACAACCTGGGTCTTGAAGTGCAAGCACCTTACCTCTGGGCTAAGAACTAGGGACACACATACAGTGTATGGGCATCCGGTGGCTGAGCCAGGCTGGGGGGCATTTGCCAACCCCCCCCCCCCCCTTGCAACAAGGTAGCGACCTAGGCAGCCCCCTATTCGTAACGCCCCCAGCCATCACCAACGACAAATTATGCCTTAATTACACTCGACGTGAAACCACCCATTCCATGTCGTAAACGCAATGATTTTTCCTTAATTATAAGTCTAGCCCTGCCCACATGAACATCTTTTAGGTCCTGCTCCCCGACATTACAATTTTGCAGGTCTTGCCCCTAGATGAAAATCCCGGCACCGCCACTGCATGCATGTATGTATGTGCATGGGTGTCCTCTCTCTTTCTCTCTCTCTCTCTCTCTCTCTCTCTCTCTCTCTCTCTCACTCACTCACTCACTCACTCACTCACTCACTCACTCACTCACTCACTCACTCACTCACTCACTCACTCACTCACTCACTCACTCACTCACTCACTCACTCTCTCTCTCTCTATATATATATATACCAACACACACATACACGCACATATATAAATACTATATATATATATATATATATATATATATATATATATATATATATATATATATATATATATATATATATATATATATATATATATATAATCTACTAATTAAAACGAGAAAATCCGCCCTTCCTTCCATCATGCTTCAAGATGGTGACCAGTACTTCCGGGAGTGACCGTGTAATAGACGTGTAATTCTACTGTGACTCAGCGAAGCGATTCCAAAGGCTGTGAGCTTTATGTATATCTTTACTAATTAAAGCGAGAAAGTCCATCCTTCGTTCCAAGATGGCACACTTCCTTCAAGTGGCAAGATGGCACAGCATTGTCTTACCTTACGGAACTACTATTACTCAGCAAAGCGAGTCCACAGGCAGTGAGCTGCTCGTGTGTGTATATGCATATATATATATACGAGCAGCTATATATATATATATATATATATATATATATATGTGTGTATATGTATATGTATATATTGTTTGTGCTGCTATTATTTCGATATGGAGTGTAGTATAAATACAATACAAATCCGTACTGCAACAAGAAGCTAATAGACTTTTGGTGCAGAAGTTACATTTTAATATGAGTTACCCTACTCAATATGCAAAACTATGTCTTTATTGGCTTAAATACATTAACAAGTATCCCTGTGTCTTCTTTTGTGCGTTACATGCAGGTCTTCACTTGATACTTGTGTGCTTCTGCATGCTTGTCCCAGTTTGATACATTGCATGCCATTAAGTCTTAGTTTGTGTCTCTCTTGCAAGTGCCTGGATAGCGATTTAGTTCTCTTAGGGTGCTATACAAAGGACTTGGTATTTTTATGTAACTATTAACAACTGATAACCACGTGTTGGGTGATTACCCAACACGTGGGCAGAGCGACTGATGAGACCTGTGAGCAGTGGGCAGAGTGAGCATGGTAAGCATGCATTATTACTTTGGGTAATTCTGAATAGTGAAGTGGCTGGCAGCAGTGACAGCACTTTTTGATTATCGTAAGTCTGGATGGCAGATGGTGATGCTGCATCCCCCTAAAGCTTAAGCAGTATGAGTCGTTGTTTCTGTAACAATAAAGGCATAGACCGTCTCGGAGATAGAGCTTTCTTCGTAGCAGCTGAGACATGCCAGGCGCCCATGGTACCCTTTCTGTCCATCTCTCGGCAGGCGCTGCTCCCCAGCGAGCAGGGTGTTGGAAGCAGCCTGTCTGCCGCCAGCGCTCACTCAATCGCTATACGAATTAATATCCGCCCAGCGATGCTTGCGCCGGTGGCGCTAATTAATTTGTTCTATCTTTCACGTCACGTCAGACTATCAGCACGTCATTTTAAGCCGAATCGGGGACCGCTGATTCTATTACAGGCGGGTCATACTGAGTGGAGTATGCGCGGCCACCGTAAGAGCCGTGATAGAGACTCCGCTTGAATATGCAAAGGTATCAGCAGCGAGTGAACGCGTGCAGGCGGCTGCTACCTCCGACACTTCAGTGGCTTCTCTGTCCCTCTTGCTTGCCATGTTCGCAAGATCGGCTGGCGGCTGTCTGTCCGCCGAGTGCGGTGTCGTCTAGGTTCGGCGGCAGACGAACCAGTCGTGGGCTCTGCGCTCGGTGTACACGGTGAGTGCTGTCCACCTGCGCTGTGGCTTGGCTGTGTTCTCTTCTCAGTCTCGGAGGGGAGCCAAGCGGTGCCTGCTTTTTGCTGGTGCTGCTGCATGATGGCAGTAGCTGCATTGTGGTGGTTTGCAGTCATTGCGACTGCACAGGACAGCTGTACTCGCTGGCGGCACTGTGGTGAGGCCATCCAGTGACTGCACTATTTCACCAGTGCCAAGCATGTTGCAGTGCAGTGGCAATCTCTTGTGCTGCCGGATCGGGTCGCCTCGCCTGCCAAGCCGAACAAAAGCTCAGGCCGTCAAAAGCTCAGGCCGTCGATAAACAAAAGCTAATGCCTATTAGGTTCTTTAAGCCACGCCCTCGTTTCATGCAGAGCTGCTTCCGACTGTGCCTTCGTCTAGTAATATGCAGCGAAAGACAGCTTGATCACTCAGTCTGTTTGGCCTCAGGCATTGTGCTAAATAGCTAGCTGTTGGAGCACGCCCAGCAGCATGCTGGCCATAGCTGCCATGCTTGCTGTGAGTGTATAGGCATCCCACTATGTTTAGCTAGTATCGCCTGATCAATCGATGAAGCCTCCGAGGTATCAAGGATGCGTGAGAGCTGGGCTGTTTTTCTGCTTTGCTCGTGTCAAGTCTTCTTCGACATTTTCTGACAACTTGATCTCCAGTTAGGTGGTTACTGTGCCACTATCGAAATTTTTGTTTTGAAGTTATCTGGCTGTGGTCCGTTTTTGTTCTACGCTCTGGATTTTGAGGCACTGTGTGAACCATTTTGTGCGCACGGAAGACTCTTTGCATACTTGCCATGATTCACAGAATGGCTTTGCAGCAGCCCAAACACCGTCAGTAGGCTACTAGTCAGTTATATGAAACCATATAGGGCTGCATTCGCTCTGTTTTAAAAATTGTTTGAGGAATATTAGTATTCATGAAAAGTGGAGTAGGATTGGCTTCACTGCAAATATGAGATCTGCTGCAATTTGCATGCCTCATAGTTGTTTCTGGCCATCGTGCTGCTGCTAATGATCCTATGTGCATCGTGACTATTGCAACTTAGTGTGGTAATGTGAATAACCGAGTGCAGCGGACTTAGTTGCCAAATGTAATGATGTATTGATGTAAATGTAATGATGGATTGGCTGCTGCAAGATTTGAACCGACAACCTGGGTCTTGAAGTGCAAGCACCTTACCTCTGGGCTGAGAACTAGGGACACACATACAGTGTATGGGCGTCCGGTGCTGAGCCAGGCTGGGGGCATTTGCCAACCCCCCCTTGCAACAAGGTAGTGACCTTGGCAGCCCCCTATTCGTAACGCCCCCAGCCATCACCAACGACAAATTATGCCTTAATTACACTCGACGTGAAACCACCCATTCCATGTCGAAAACGCAATGATTTTTCCTTAATTATAAGTCTAGCCCTGCCCACATGAACATCTTTTAGGTCCTGCTCCCCGACATTACAATTTTGCAGGTCTTGCCCCTAGATGAAAATCCCGGCACCGCCACTGCATGCATGTATGTATGTGCATGGGTGTCCTCTCTCTCTCTCTCTCTCTCTCTCTCTCTCTCTCTCTCTCTCTCTCTCTCTCTCTCTCTCTCTCTCTCTCTCTCTCTCTCTCTACCAATACCAATTTATGATATTACAGATCATGGAAGATTCAAAAGCGCTGGTGTTCCTATAGTAGTGCCACTGCACTGGACTGCGATGTGGCTTGGTGGTCATGATGGCTTGATTGATGGTGTGGCAAGTGATCATTCACTATGCGTTTTAGGGTTTTGGGGTAACATGGTGCCGAACTTTGGGCTTAATGACAAACTATTTCATTATGGTTGACTCAATTAGACGCCATTATCCCGAACATTTCAGCAAGCCTCTGGTGGGTCCATTCCTCACGTCGGGTGAGTCTTCAGTGATTCTTGGTTGGTGCTAGCAAACTGCAATAGCATAGTGTTTGGAGTGACAGCAGCTGTAAGAACATCATTTAACACAGTTACACGGTATTCGATTACTGATTGCCACATCTACTTGCTTTCAGGTATAGCAGCCACACTATCGTGGTGGCTTGTTTGGCCTTTGGAGTATATGAAGTCACAAGTGCAGTGTAACTATGGACCGTAAGCATGATCTACTAGCCGGTTTGGTGGTTTTCCGTTCTGTATTTGACTGCCAAGTGATGTCTACCCCAACAACTTCGGGCTGCAACATGCAGTGGATTCTGCTTTGCCTACTTTCATGTCTTTGTATGCAATTACTTAAGCATAACTAACATAATAAATAGGTCCTTAACCTCGGGTCATGTCCCTGCACCTTTCAAAAGAACTTTGTTAGGCCACTAATTAAGAAAGACACTAGACCGAGAGAACTTGAGCAGCTTCTGCCCAGTCTCCCTCTACCTTTTCTTATCAAAGAACTAGTTGTGGCAGACTGGCCGAACTCTTATTATATCTTATTATAACTTAAAACCTAGCAAGTAAGTTCCAGTCTGGTTTTAAAGCTAATCACCCCATATAGTCAGCATTGCTTCGGTAGTATTCTCTGGAATGCTGACTTTGGTAAAGTCTCTCTGCTTGTTTTACTTAATCTTTCGGCAACGTTTGATACTATTGATCACCAAGTCGTTCTTGAGTAGCTCTCATCTCACCTTGGCATCACTTACACTGCATTGGAATAGTTCAGATCCTATCTCAGTGGAAGACTGCAGAGTATTTATGTGAACGGACAAAGGTCATCCGAGGAATTGCTGAAGTACTGGATACCTCAGGACTCCGTGTTTGATCTGCTTCTTTTCACAGTTTATATTCCACCTCTTGCCTAAGTGATCGCAAGCACAATCTGGGCCCTTACTTCTATGCAGACAGCACTCAGTAGTACCTTTGCTGTGATCCAACCCAGCCCTAGATCATGTCGAATAGTCTTAACTCCCGTGCTGCATGTATTGCTGACATCTGCCCATGGATGGCAGCAAACTTTCTCAAATTGAATGACGATAAAACCGACTTACTAGTTATGGGCAAACAGTTTAATACTCAAACTCGGTTCTGCCAGTGTATCTCCTTTTTGCATCGGCACGAAATCTAGGTGTCCTGTTCCAAAGTTGTCTTTCATTAGATGACCACATCAGCTCCACAGTAAAGTCTGCGTACTTTCAGCTGCATAACATTGCCAAAATTCGGACTTGCTTAAGCAGGGAGGCTACATCCATATTGATCCTTGTATTTGTGGCAACCCATCTCGATTCCTGTAACTCAGTGCTTGCTGGTCTACCGACATGTGCACTCTGGCGCTTACAGTTAGTTTAAAACTCTGCAGCAACTCTGCAACACAGCTAGGCTTGTCTGTCGTGAGTGGTACAGTTGCCACTTCACATCACTTCTGGTTGGCCTGCACTGACTTCCTTCCAATCAAGCAGCACATCGACTTCAAGGTTCGGTCACTCACTTTAAAGTCCATTCATTCACTGTTCCAGCCTACCTATCAGAACTACTCCCCACCAGCCTAGGCATCGTACCACCTGCTGTTCCGACTCAAATCGTTTAGTTATCTCCCCTGTACAAACCTCAAAGCCTTTGGAGTCCGTGTCTTTAGTTCATATGCTCCGAAAGCCTGGAACTCACTACCGACTGATGCCACGACATCCTCTGACTTAATGACATTTGAAAAAAGCTTGAAACACATGTTTATCACAGTATTTAGTGGGTCCTTGTCATTCGTCCTTTGTATACTTCTTTGTGCTGACGCTGTAAATGCTACCACTAACCATATTTGCACGCTGACCCTGTTCGTGCGTGTCACCTGTAACCATGTCATGCATGTTAGTATTGCAATACTACCGCTAATCATTCGATCATGCTTTCTTTACAGCAGATGTAAAATACCAAGGAGATTAAGTTATCTGGGGGTGCTATAAATAGAGTATTATTATTCTAATTATAGTGTAATAATTATTATAATTATTATAATTTATTCATTATTATAATTATTAAGCATTTAAGTTCCATGGCATCGTTTGGCACGAATGACTTATTTGTTTTTTATCGGTCATACATATTTCTTTTAGACGTTAAGCCCTGATTACCAATTACCCTATGGAGTGTACTGTTTCCATCACTTAGTTTTGATTCCCCTTTACCCGCTTGGGTTTGTTGCGGTTGCAGATTGGGGTTTGACCGATTCAGTGATAAAAAGGTGTGGCTACCTTTTTTGTTTAGTGACATGCTTAATATATGTATCTTGCTTGGTCTAGAATTGTGCTGTTTACGATGTTTAGTTCTTTAATCTGCTGCAGATATTTAAGGATAGCATGTTATGCCAAGAAAAAATTATATGTTTCGTGGCAGTGCAACTGTATATGTCATAGAATAATTTCCCCCTTGCATTTGCAGATGTAAGCGTGTGCTCAGACCCGACTTGCTTGCAACAGGTAGTTCTAATTTAGCAAATATATTTTGGTATATAACAGTCGACATCTTGGCCATGCGCATACGGAAATCAGCCGCCACGTGCCTTTGGCTAACATCCGATTGAAATAACAGGCACATTTATGCTAAAAGAAATCCTCAAGTTCGTTCTGGTGTCTTAAAAATATAAATAAGTTATACACCACAACTCCTGGCAGACAATGTGTGGCTCGGATACTCACCAGGCTTATATAAAGGACTCTTTCATTTTGTTTATTTCATTGCCTAGTACTGTTAGTGCTATAGCTATGTTGGACGTTGCTCACTCATAATAATAAAACACGTGTCTGATTATAGATAGTCAGATGCACATGTGCTGTTTGGTTCCAACTATCTAGGTTCTTCTTGCACTGTGCATTTAGTCCCCTTATGCACTGGTATCTGCCTGTAGCTCTACCGGATATCTTCATGTGCTCCGAGCCTGAATCAGCATCAATCATCAGCTGACTAGGCTTTGAATGCACCAAGAAAAAAGCTCTCCAGTGGAGCATCCACATAGTCTTTGCGACTTTGTGTAGTTATTGATGGAGGTACACGCATGCATGCATATGTGCATGCATACATAGATACATATACAAATACGTATATACATACCCTGTACATACATAAGCACGTATATCCGTGTGTGCATGTGTGCTGTATGATACGTACATAGTACATACATTGTGCATACATAATACATACATCATATATAAATAATACACACACAATACACTCATAATACATACAACAAATGTACGTAATAATAATAATAATAATACATTTAATGTAGCACCCTCAGAGAACTCAATCTCTTTCTAGGCACCTTGTATTTGCTGCAAAGGAGGCACGATCGAATGGTTAGTAGTAGACATACATAATACATACATAGTACGCACGTACATAATGCGTATGTACATGCATGCATGCATGCATGCATGCATACATACATACATGTATAAATGCCTACCTGCATTTATGCATGCCTGCATACCTGCATACCTAACTAAATACATACATACATTCATACACGAATAAAGTCAGCTGATTTAACAGGCTCATTTGTATATCGGCAGAAGAGCTTTATCGGCTATCACCCCAGTGGGCTATAAAGGATCGCCCACTGTCGGACTCGAACCCATGCTCTGGGTCTTGAAGAGCGAGGACCCTACCCATGGACTGGGACTCAGGGGCAACATACATACACATGCATACACATACATGCATAAACACATACCCACCTACATACATGCATACACACAGTTGATACAGCATACAGTAAATGCATGCATTACATATCCCCTCTTCACATGTCCACTTTTAGTATCCTGATTGCAGTTACCGGAAGTTTGCATTGCCGATCAACTTGCTGTGATTAAAGATGTCGTAGCCGCTTTTAAAACCTTGCCGACCTTGCACTGAAGTTTTCTGCAATCAGAATTTATGAATGTTGCTGAGGTCCCAATTGCCATAAAAACACATGCATGTGCAATTCAGGCATTATACCAGGCTTTGGCTCGGACACATACAGTGGCCATTTAAAGCCCAGGCTCAAAGTCTGTGCTAAGAGCTGGAGAACAGAGTCTCTATAGCTCAATCGATCAAGTCCTAGCTCTGTGAGCAGGCAGTATTTGCTAAATCGTTCCAGCCTAAGAAGAAATTGTTCGTGCTCTGTCTTTAAGCAGACTGCCTTTGGTCGTTTTGTGTTTTCCAATTACACACATGCTGGGTGATTTATGTGTCCATGCTGTTGTGTTTGTGTAATTCAAACGTTATGTGTTAAATCTATTCAATCTTATTAGCTTACCTTTATGTAGTGCATCAGCACCTGTCCATAGATTACATCGCTAGGTCTGCAGATTACACCGCGAGGAATTCCTATGCCGGGAGTGGCCCAATAAACGTTTTTCGGGATGGCCTGAGTCTCAAGTTATTTAGGGGGCACGGTGCATAGACTCCTATTGTCCTTCACCTGCAGACATAACTCACGCCTTTACAAAAAAAAGCTCAGTCTAAGGTATGCTCTAAGGAGTCCTGGCAACAAGCAGCATATGGAGAGACAGGCATACTACTCAGATTATATGAACCCTTGCTCTGAGCTTATCGCGGTGGTAGTGCTTCAATTATAGTTGCACATCATCTTCAAAACGATATATGTGGGAGTGGCAAATTCGTGGCCATTGATACTGTTTGTTACTTGAGCGACCCTAAGTGTACTTAGATGTCGGGTTTTGATGTTGTCGGCTAATTTTTTTTAAAGATCTCCACACATCTATGCATCATTTTTCCGGCATGCCTTTTGCAGTCTATTTACATCATCTTTCCTAATCTTATGCTGACTGTGTATGCTGCTCCTGTCATGCAGATGTAGCGCATTGATCTTCAGTACACCAACAGGCAGGCAATCGACGGCTCTGGCCCAGTGCTTCACGTTTGTGCCGTAGCTGTTATTTGTTTCGCTGTGTGAGTGTCAAGCTGCTCCTTTGGTGCCCTTTGAACCTACAGCCAGATCACAGATGGCAGTGCTATCATATGTGCATATGCCAGCGATGTCTGATGAAGTTTTCTGTGGTAAATGGCTTGATGGGGACATGAGTATGCATTCATTTTCAGGTTAAAAAAGAAGCCGTTCATTCATGTTTAACTCTAATTGCTTCTGGTGAGGCATCGAACACAGTACTTGCCTATGATCCCTGAGTTGTTCCACTTTGTGATACTGCAATCTGGGCCACTGTTCGTCTGTTGCATGTTTATCTCTTTATCGTAACATGCATGTTTATAATTTTGGCATTGCTTTTCTGCTCGCACAGCAATGTTCCGGTGTGGCAGCGCATGAGGACTGTGGTCAGCGAGCGTGGAGGTTTCTTTGCACTCTACCGAGGCTTGGGACCAGGCACGGTGCGAAGCTTTTTGGCTAACGGTGTCAGTATGATCGTCATGGTCAACGCGCAGCGCAAGGTCACTGAATGGGGTTGGCGTAAATAATCGAGTGACACATTAGAATTGAACTCGCACTGATTGGTAGTTGAGTTGGCTTCAGACAGCAGACCCTCAGTGTTGCAGTTCGTGCTCTCGAGCATGGAATAGTTGCTGCTGTTTCATCATTGCTATTGCGTCAAATTTACATCCTCGTGCCACGCACAAGATGCTTGTCGCCTGCCGGTGACAGACCTGAAGACTGATCGTGACTTCACTGGAGCCATGCATAGTTTGTGCTTATTTGCAGATTAAACACTGCGACAAAGCAACAGATCACTCACTATCATTGTTGGTGCATGCTGATTTTTGTAAGGATTTTGCATTATTTCACAGTGGTCAATGGCTGCAGCCTCCAGTGTAACCTAAGACCAGACTTGCAGGATGCCAGACTCTTGACTACCGTGTATATGTGAAAGTGTCTACCGTATGCCCTGGTGGTCACGCGTATAAACTAAATTGTAGTAGTCAAGAGTCTGGATTCCTTATTTTGCTAAGACAGAAAGTCGGTTAATTTAAAATAAGCTGTAAATATAAGATGTCATGCAACAATAATCTGCTTATTATGTCTGTCACCTTCGTTTGAAGTGAAATCTGAGGAACAGCAGGATAGCGCTGTCCTGTGGCGCACATTCATAGGGAATCGTCAGATGTGGAGCTGGGTCTTTGCTGAGTTAGACTCGGATCCAAGGAGACCTGCAGATATGTCAATCCTTTAAGGCCGACCTACTTCTCATTGAGCTCTTACGTGACTGGCTGGAGACCAAAGCCTGTAGTCATATGCCTTTGCTCCCCATTTTCAAGATCATTGGGATAGCAGCTGACTTAATCCGATGAAAGCTGCACACTAAAATTAACTCACTTGATAATTGATTAGTTTGTGATTCTCTGCGGTTTCATATTTAGGATGGCAGAAATCCACTTGATTACTTGGTATGTCTAATTTAGAGGTTGGACGAAGCAAATATAATTTTGGACCACTTTTAGACCCACTACTTGTATTAAGGAAAGGGAAACATCCCTGAGTAATGTTGTAATGGCACATTCATTGCCTGCGTTCAAATCAATGCTGATCTGATAATGGAAAAACAGGAAAGATGACAGTAAGATAGGACTAAATGGATGTATGACCGATATTAAGCGACAAGATTGCCGATGGCACCGTTAGCAGTGAAATAAAGCAAGGATTGAGTTGATGATTTACAACTGACAATGTTGTATACTTTTGCTGGTAAGCTTTTTTGTGTGCATGCAAATGCATCCTTATTAATTTCCGAAGGTGCTATGCATCGACGATAAATTATTAACTGGATTCTATGGCTTTTATGTATCCTGGCTATGCAAATGAATTATGAATGGGGAAGATGTCACCTTTTGAATTTCAAGATGAGGTTCGTGTACACCTGCGGTATAAGTATTGTTGGTCTTAATCACTAGTACTCTGATTGTACCTTAGCTCTTTTATCCCTTTGCAGCAACTGTAAAGCGCCTAAAAAGAGATTTGAGTTCTCTGAGGGCGCTTTATCAAGTGCATTATTATTATTATTTTTATCCCTGTAAACTCAAAACTGTTCTATGATTACCGTGGATTTTTTACCTTGAAGTTCATCCCTATGGAGCACTACAAAACTCGAAAAGATTGCTGTCGAAATACGACACTTGAATGTCGTTTTAAGAAAACAGGCCTAATAATTATAGTAATGCACGTGATAAAGCGCCCACAGAGAACTCAATATCTTTCTAGGTGCTTTACATTTGCTGCAAAGGAAATATTGTCAGATTTAAGAAGCATCTCTAGATACATGCAGAAGCTTTGGAATGCTGGGGCATTTTTAACCTATTGCTATCAATCTAGTCTTAAAATATGTTTATAAGACCCTGAATCGATTACTTGACAATGCCCAGCAGTCTTACTCCCAGGATGTTGACTGTGCAGCCTGCCAGCTTTCAGCCTTCTTTAGCAAAATTTCACAGATTGACAGCTCCATTGTAATAGCACCCCATCTGTTGTATCTGATGTGTTGCTGCCTGGAATTTTTTTGGTGGCAACTTATCACAGATTCTTTTCACAATCGGCGACAATGATTAAGGCCAACAAAAAGGATTATCACCTGCAGACCGTACCTCTCCTCTTTGCTCATTAGCTGACATTACCTAACCACAGCACAGTTTTCAGTGCCTCACTCGATAAATGGTTGTCTCTAAGTCATTCTAGTTGCCCACTTCGATCCGAACTTAAATAGCCACCCTGTTTACATCGGTCCTTTTCTTGTCTAAGGCTGTCCACAAGATCTAGATTAGAGTGACACGATTCTACTAAAATTCTCTTTCTATGTGACCAATAACAGACAGCTATGGTGGAGGTGATAACGTCTGTTGCTGCCATGGCAGAACTCGACCGGTTGGCCGAATCGGACACCGATGATCTTTAGATCCTACTTGCCAATTTGCGAGACACAGCCGATCTGGGCGATAATAGGACGAATCTATTCGGGCATCCAGTCAGTTGAGTCTTGGTAATCGTGTCTTGATTGGCAGTTTGGCATCTGCCCCTGCGGGATCTGTTCTTGCTCCTGCTGTAGAGTGCTTCTCGGGTCGGCAATGTAATTGAGACTCGTGGAATCAGCTCCTAATTATTTGGCAACACCACCCTTATGGCTCAATTCCCCTATTTTAGCTGCATATGAAGAAATAGAACATTCCTCTCATTCAGAATCATTTCAGAAGATCCTAAATGTCCATCCCAACTTAACATAATTAAACGACCGTACAAACTACACCTATTAGGAAAGCCAAAACGTGGTAGGTCAGCTGACTCTTAATTGTACGTGTAGTAAGGACATAATTCTTGTTTCTTCTTTGAGTACTGCCTGATAATTCAAAGTTTTCTCTACGGACATATTCGATCCCTAGCATCCCTAGTTTCGGGCTACAGTAAAAAAAAAATTTTTTTCTAATTTAACAGCCTCATTCATATAGCAGCAGATAAGCACTAGCAGCTGTCACTTTCACTCCTATTAGGAAACAAAGGGTTCACTCTTATTAGGAAACAGAGGGTCGCCTGCTGCAGGACTCGAACAGACGCCCAGAGCATGAGGCCCTAAAGGCTAGACTACTGTAACTACAAATTAGCGGGACTCCCAAAACCGTACTAGTAGCATTTGGGGCTAGCTACTGCTGTTTGATAGATCTTTAAATCCAATAATCCTTTTTACGTGTTTCTAGTGTTAGCACGGCCTCTATGGCTTCTGGTTGATCGAAAGGTGCATAGAAAAATTCTTAATTTGACCAGCTAGGTCTGCCACGGCTCCTGTCCTTCATAACTAGCTGCACTGCAAAAACAGTATCACCCGCCGTGTGTAGTACGAGTAATAAGTTACCGGGCCCCGACCTGTGCCTACCCATGACCTGGTGACGTTTTGTGTAAAGCTGGCTGAAGGTTGCCATCTTTTAATAAATGCTACAAGGCCGTTGTAACAAGCATTTAGTGGGTCCCTGTGATTCGTCCTTGATGTGCTTATGCGTGCTGAGACTGTGCATGCTAACCACATTTGCATGCTGACCGTGTTCATGTCACCCCAAACCATGTTATTCATTTTGTTTGTTTCTTAAGCATGATATTACTCACCATTCAATTGCATTTCCATTTGCAGCAAATGTAAAGCGCCTGGAGAGAGACTGAGTTCTCTGAGGGCGCTTTATCAAGTGCATTATTATTATTATTATGGCAGTGCGACGACGAAGATGAACGTTGCCCCCATAAGCTAGTTGGTGTACTGAAGACGACGGCTGTATTGAATTATACGCAGGCAACGAAAGCGTACGAGCGTACATACGGATGTAGTAATCGTCGTGGAAGTATGTCGTGGAAGTATGTCGTGGAAGCAGCTCCGAAGCTTGCGGAAAGAAGAGAAAGAGAGGGAGAGAGAGAATAATAATGATAATAACAATGCACTTAATAAAGCGCCCTCAAGGAACTCAATCTCTCTCTAGGCGCTTTACATTTGCTGTAAAGTGAGAGAGAGAGAGAGAGAGAGAGAGAGCGAGCGAGAGAGAGAGAGAGAGAGAGAGAGAGAGAGAGAGAGAGAGAGAGAGAGAGAGAGAGAGAGAGAGAGGATAGCGTCCACACAGGCCGGTGGACAAGCAGAAAGTTCCTCGCTGCAGGACGAGTGGATCAGCCGACCACAGTCGACCCGTTCCAATTAAATCCAGCTTAGTTAGCCGATGCTGTCCAACTGCAGTGCCTAATGAGGTGGTGCTCAGCACGTCCGTTGCTCGGGCGGAGTGGTGTAAGTGCGGCTGGGGCGGAGTAGCATTGTGGGCGTAGCCATGCCCACACTATTAGGTGGGGTGCAAGGTTGGAGGCTGTGAAAGCTATCAATGATAGATTAAACATGATTGTAGGTCTTTTGGAGCCACAGTCTGATGACCCAAGTGGAACAAATGGAAAAAGAAGTGAGGCTGGCCGTCTCCTACAATGTATTTTGAACTTTAAATTTTGGGCTCGCTCTGTGGCCATTTCGGTACAGCATCTTCAGGAAGATTGACCGCGTTCAGAAAAGAGTGCAGGATCCAAAGATGAACTTCAAAGACGCCTCTCGTGACCTCCACTCTCTTGAGATTGAACTGTACAGACTTCGAGAAGACCTGTTCCAAGAATCACTTCCAGAAGCCGAAAGGAGATGAGAATTGTGGGGAGCTGCTGGTGAACGACGGCTCCGCCGAAGGACACAGATGCCTGGAGAACTCTCTCGAGATGTCGAGATCTCACGGCGGCGGAGGAGATTTAGAAAATAATGAAAAACAGCATAGACTATCTCCGATAAGAAACTGCAACTAGGTTTTCTCGGCTCACAGATCTTTATGTCAAATTTGGTCTCTTGTAGGAAGTTGAGCTTTTGAAGAAACTTGACCTGACCAAACTCCTCCAGAAATGTCTAGATCTTGGAGAACTCTATTGTTTAGACGTTGATAGAACAGAGCCGTAAAACGAAATATATGATTGTAAATTGCTTCTTGCCACACGTCACGACTCAGCACGAAAGACTCAACTGGAACTCGTGTCTTTCATTATTAGTTACGGAGACGATATGTTTCCTTATTTGAGAGATTCCTTTGTAAGTTCATCTCATTATAGCTGAATCAGTTGCCAGTTGTGAACGTTCCTTTATCAAGCTGAAGATAACCCTGTCTTATCTGAGAGTATCACTGGGTCAAGATCGACTCTTTGATTTGGCCTGTTATACATAGAGAGAAAAAACACTGGAAAATATTGACTTTCAAACTGTAATAAACTAGTTTGAATCGCTCAATGCCAGAAAAATGCAACCAAGTTAAAGCTGTGATAGCTACCTTGTACCTTTTCTACAGTTAAGAAAACCGCCTCGTCTCCATACGTCTGTTAGCACGTTTTTTCATTCTTCTGTGGTAGACTTATTTTTTCAGCCATTTTTTAAAAGGGAAAGGGCGCCAATTGTAGCTTGGTCCTCGGGCGCCAAATGGTCTCACTACGCCACTGCCTGAAATGAGCTATCGTTTATGAAAACTATTTCCAGTGCGTACGAGCTCGCATAGACTAAAGTTATCCGCAGCCGGAAATTCTGCGAACAAGCCAAATTCTGACTTTTAAAGATGGCACCAGCTGTTGCCACCGAGGCGTCCCGCCTCTCTCCCCCCCGCACGTTTCTGCGAACGCGCGCCTGAATTATATATAAGCAGCTGTGCATCTCTCCGTAGAACAATGCAGGCTAGCTGTAGAAATTAGTTCTAGCAATAGTTTTAAGCTATAAGGAAAGCCAAGCAAATCTTGCTGCCACAAATAAACGAGCCGAGAAGAGGGTCAGTTTTTGAATGCTGATCGTTCGCTATGACTGTTCGCACCCTAAACGTCTAACTTTGTCCTTTGAGCTAAATTTTGGGTTTTCCGCATGCCCAGCAGACTCGGCCTTAAAAACCCCTCTTTCTTGCCACAGGAAACATTGAAAAATTCAGCCGATTTTAATTGCGGATTCGAAGTTAAAAAATTCGAAGAATAATGCCATTTAATGTATAATAGTAATAGTACTAATAGACTTGCATATCACCATCAGAGAACTTTCTAGCTCTTTCTAGGTACTATAAAGTAAGCATGGACATAGCAATGGTTGCAAGTAGCACAGTACCGGCTGCATAATACGGGTACTGGTAGCATGCATATTGTCAGACCGTATAGGTAGACAAAAAACGGCCAAGCGGACCCATACAATGCTGTGAGGAAAATGTGCGCGTTCAGCTTTTTTAAAATGTCATCAAGTAGGACATGACATAATGTCGGTCGGCAATGAGTTCCCGGCTTTGGAAGCATATGAACTAAAGTCATGGTCTCCAAATGATTTGAGGTCGATTCGAGGCACAGCTAAAGTGCTTGACTCGGAATAGCGAATGGTACTATGCCTAACCTGGTTGCGGAGTAGTTCTGATAGGTAGGCTGGAGCCAGAGGATGAAGGGACCTAAAGGTGAGGGAGAAAACCTTGAAGTATATATTCTGCTTGTTTGGAGCCACTTCATATTAGCGATAAGTATTGGGATGTAGCAACGGCGGTACTCCAGACAGACAGGCCTAGCTGCAGAGTGAAAGTTCAGTCACTTGGGAACAGGTCACCAAAATTTGGTGCGGACGCAACAAGACATATGCAGGCCGTGCACATCGCACTCTTAACGAGGGTTATTTTTTCCAATTTCTAAATAATACTCAGCTTGCTCCTTACTATTAAGTTGGTTTTGTCGTCATTCAATTTGAAAAGAAAGTGCTGTTTTGGCATATTCACCTCACCCTTTAACGACATCAGGGCTGTTGAAGGCGATTCTTGCGCTCGTAGACGCCATAGCAGAAACGGGAATGCAGGGGCGTGGTCTGGAAGAGGAAAAGTACTAATACTACCACCGGCTTTGACTCTTTCCATCAAAGAGAGCGACGCAGGCACTAACTCGGCTCTCATTGCCATGTGCATTTGATACTCTCCGCATGCACGCTGCTATCCGAAGCCGCCGCGTCTACACGTTTAGAAAGTACCTTAATGAATTACACTACTGTGCGCCAAGTCCCATTGGCGATGCTCATAAGCGTAACGCAAAATCAAGCGAAATGCGTGTTCTGGTATGTACGCACACATCGACGCCCGTTAACGTTTTAAGCCCTACTGCAGATAAAATATTTTCCTGCTCTTGTTTACGGGAAAATGTGTGAGCTAACCTCCCGAGGGCATCATCTTCTCTCTTAGGAGTCACTATGCGAGCATGTCACATAAAGCTGGGTTTTAAATGCACCCTTGCGCTTTGCGCTGAACAGTTCTCAGTCCTATGTACGGTGCAGTATGTGCGTTTTTGAGATGGCGAAAGGGAAGCGACATTCGCACCACCATTTTTATTCATTGGGGCGTGGATTCTTGGTATGGACCACGTCAATTGTAAGCTGAAATCTTACTACGATGAGCACGATCCTAAATGGATTCGCTGCTCGCATGCAGAGCTTCAACTGAGAGCTAATAGTCTCTTCAGTGACCTTCTTGCAGGTGACCTACCTCGGCATCGGTAATATCTGCAAAGTAGCGAGGTGTTCTTGATCCGTTTTGCAGCCACCGCATGGGTTAGAAACAGCGGAGGCGCTAAAATGCTTCCCAGTTCTTTCCTAAAAAACTAAAAACACCTAAAATCTTAGAGCTGTCAACATGTTGCAATTATTTCGATTAAGATCCGTAATCGACTAAGCGATTGGACAGAATATTAATTGAAGCATTATGTTTACTCTCATCTCAATTAGATGCCATCAAAGACGAGAGAGAGAAAACTATCGCAACACTCTATATAAAGACGCACTAGCGATGAAGTGAATGCGTATGGCGCACACGACGACAGGCGGCGAACGTTTGCCAGTTGTATAATTTGAGGACGAATGACTGCACTTAAATTAAGCCACTGCGTGTAGACGCCGACACATTGTTCCTAATTTCTCTCTGGCATATGTAAAGTGCTTAGAAGGAGATTTAATTCTCCTAGGTTGCCCACGAAATGATAATATTACTATTACTATTATTAGCCAAATGTTTTGAGAAGACTGAGCAGCGACGCAATTCAAAGACGCGCATATTTTTCAGGACGCTATCATAGATGATGCCTTCGACGGAAAAATACTCGTCGTTTGAGATCGCTGAACATGGATTGCTCTGCCTTTTCTGCTCAGGTGGCCGCGTGAGGGAGTCCCGCATCATACAAAAGGGAGTCAAAATTTGGCATGCAATCCGTGGGTTTCTCGGAATATCCCTCAGGAGACGGGCGCCGCGCCTGCTCTAGCACTTTTCAGCGTCACTCGCGGCGGGGGGGGCGGCACCTGGGCAGAAAACGTGACGCGCTTTAAGCAGCACGCCTCGACTCGAGCGGAGCCGCATGTCCAACGCCGGCCGGGTGAGAGAGCAAGACGCTAAAGCTCGGCGGCGGCGGTCGGTGCGCGGACGTCGCCGCCGCCGCCGCCGCCGCCGAGCGGCTGGCGTGGCTGCATTTCTTTTCACCCGAATCGCTCCTCGACGTACTTGCAGCTCCTAGTCGTCCGCCGGCTTAATGCACTAGTAACTTACTGCACGTTGCCGGCATGAACGAGAGCAGTCGCGCTCGGCTTGTGTAAGCCACCTCCGCCCAGGCACGTATGAGCACTTTTTCATATATAGATGTGTTGTGCAAGCACAAAACCTTTGATCGCATCGCTCTAGTATCGGCCGTGAACCTCTGATTGACTAACTGTCGAGTCAGCTCTTGACTGAACTCGCTCTTGTAGTAGGCAAAGTGGCCCTGCGTCAACAAAGACAGCATGCGACATGTATCAATAAATATCTCTCTCTCTCTCTCTCTCTCTCTTTATATATATATATATATATATATATATATATATATATGTGCGTGTGTGTGTGTGCGTGCGTGCGTGCGTGCGTGTGTGTGTGTGAAACCACGTTATCGGCCAGTGACCTACCATGACCTACAGACCAGAGCCTGTCTAACACTTTTTGTGTAAACACACCTCAATGGCTGGACTGGGAAGTCCAGTCCAGCCGTGGTATGCAAACAGAAGCTGGAGCGCAGCCTGCAGTAAGTAAAATATTAAGGTCAGCTGCATTTATTTTTACACGTCGGCATGTAGCGACATGAGGTTCTTATTGGCTATCATCTCCCTTGCTGCGGCAGTTAGAGTGAGCCTCGTCTGCTGCAGGACTCTGGGTGAGTTAGGCACCGGTGATGAGCTAAGTTATGTGTACTCATTATTCGTAGTTCCTGAATTGCAATGACTAGGAACCGATTATGCGATAATCTATGGCCGAGGCCGCATAAATGCCCGACGCCATACAGTATTTGTGCTTCCGGAGATGGCATTGGCATTGGCCATGGGGTTATATCCTCCATGCCAAAACGGTCCAAGTTGCCGCTGTTGCATAAGAGACGAAATAGCAGCATTTAGATTCATCGGTAGGGTCGTTATCGAGCAACGAGTCACCGAATTGCACCTTCACTGCTAACAGACATGGGCGGCTTATTTGTTTATCCAAGTGCTTTATCCAAGCTTGATTTTCTCTCACTGGAAGGCAAAAGGCTTGAATGACGAGGCTTACTGCTTCGTCTGAGAAGGCCTAGCAAAGGCTGAGAACAGAAGCAGTCAAGCAGGGTGGAATTGGCGGCCCTCAGATAAAAGTCACCAAGCATTCGGCAGCCAAGCTTTTGCTGTGCGCACATTGTTCCCTCCGAGATCGCAGTGAGCAAGAGCCCTACGACTCGGCGGGACGACAGTTTAAAATCCCAGCCACGCTCAAGCGAAGCCTCGCCTGGGCGTGTTCAATTGGGTTCGCTATAGTGCACGCTTACGAGTCCTGTGCACGAGTATGGTCCTGTCGGAAAAGCGCCTGGCCATGGCAGACCATCTAAAGCGCTCGTTCCTTCTCGGTTCGCTTTCGGCCTGGGAGCGTGCCCCGTATGACGCTCGCACTCGTTTGCTGTGTAGCGCGAGCTACTCGGTACAGAGAGCAATCGGTCAGTAGAGCACTCGGAGGCACGCAGCAGCAGCAGCAGCTGCTGCGGCTGCATCGGCGGCTATATCCGGTAGCGTTCTGCTATCGCGGAAGCCGCAGCAGTCTCAGATGACCGCCGACGCTCTCTATCGCTAACATTTCGCTCGGGCATGAACATGACTTGGCGCCCGATGCAGAGTAACTAAGTGATTCGCGACGACGACAATTGATCACAGCTGGAGGAGCGAGCTACAGACGGGTCACCGGCTCGTCTCAAGTCCCGCACCCGCCGACCCATCTCCATCTAAGCCGCAGCGGCGGTGGCTGCAGCAGCAGCACCAGCACCAGCAGAAGCTGCGACGCCACTTGGTCAATCAAATCGCTGACAAAGTGATGAGAGACGAGAGAGAGAGACAAAGACTGAGAGAGACAGAGAGAGAGAGACAGAGAGAGAGAGACAGAGAGAGAGACAGAGAGAGAGACAGAGAGAGAGAGACAGAGAGAGAGAGAGAGAGAGAGAGAGAGAGAGAGAGAGAGAGAGAGAGAGAGAGAGAGAGAGAGAGAGAGAGAGAGAGAGAGAGAGAGAGAGAGACAGACAGACAGACAGACAGACAGACAGGCAGACAGACAGACAGACAAAGAGACAGAGAGAGACAGAGAGAGACAGAGAGAGACAGAGAGAGACAGAGAGACAGAGACAGACAGAGACAGAGAGCAAGAAAGCGAGAGAGAGATGTGCTACGAATGGCAGCCAGTCGAGCTGTACGAGCTAGATGCATGGCTGCATGGCTCGGCTACGGGCATATAATTTGCTACTGCAATGTACTCGTCACGTACCGATTGATAGTGCTGTCAGCTTCAGAGAAAAATATATATACCTGTCGCCCCAGTAAAATTACCCCCTCGTATGTGCGTGCCAGATTTTGGCTGGCGAAACATTAAGAAGCATATCACGATTTCGAAGGCATTGTCTAGGTACGCTTTGCTACACGTTTTGAATAAATGCATCTCTATTTTAACTTAGAGCGCTGTTGTTCGTCAGCTACATGACAAGTAATGGGTAAGTGTGTATACAAGTCATATCTGACGGTCGTCAGCTACCTGAGATGAAATGGGTAAATGTGGCTGCAAGGCACGTGACGACACGGCACATCCTAGGAAGGACGCTCGCTCAATGCGAACACTTACCGGGCCCCGACCTGTGCCTACCCATGACCTGGTGACGTTTTGTGTAAAGCTGGCTGAAGGTTGCCATCTTTTAATAAATGCTACAAGGCCGTTGTAACAAGCCCAGTTAGGACTCTATCCCAAAGGATTGGCAGCGGACCCTACTGCCGAGATATGGCCGTCGCCGTATTACTTGACAGGCACTTCTCGCGGTGTTTCTGCGGAACCGGCCACTGCTTTTGACCTCACCGAGGTCCGCAGTTGTCACTCAGGAGTGAAACGCGAGCTCTGTGAATCCTGCGAGAGAACACGTTAGAGCATTATGGCTTCTACACGATGCGCGTTCAGATGGCTCTACAGGACCCTGTCACGTGTGAGCGGAAGGAAGAGTGACTCGAGTATTAAATAAACTTGGTTTCAACGCAGGAGTAGTCTAATTAAATGTTTGAATGATTTTAAAACACGTCGCACACTTGCCATAAAACTGAATAATTTAGTGAAGTAGGCTGGCTCGAAGGGAGCTCCATTTTTTTCATGGATCACATGTTAACACATTCAAGGCATGGCTTCCCAAAGTTCCGGTGCTGCGTTCGTAAGGAGTCAGAAAATTAGCCGCATGGATCCAAAAGAAATATAATCGATTACGGCACTTGGTTAGAAACGCTGCTGCGGCAGTCCGAATCATTTTGTCGCATTGTAAAATGTGCCTAGGAAGCTATTGGTCATCTGCGGACATTGCAGCTGCTGAATATTTTGGCCACCCACCGCAATGTTTAAACAGATCGTGCTCTGGGTGGATGCGCTTGCACTAGCTTCCCTATTAAGTTTTGACCCGCGATGTGACACAGGATGCCAGCCGGGCGCTGTAACCTCAGTGAAGTATGAACGGCCGGCTTGCAAATCCCCTGAGCATCATAAACAAGTAAAGATTAGCTGATCCAGTAGCCTCATTTAAACAGCGCCAGGATGGCCTGTGCGGCTTTCATACTGCTTTCAGAAAGGAATTCTTCATTGCATGCTTCAGGGCTCAAACGCACAACTGAAGAGTCGTGAAGTGAGCCCAGTGCCCCACCGCTCATTGCTACTCGAGCTCCCCCGGCCATGTTCACGTTGCCCCCTACTAACACAAGTATAGTCCAGATGGCCCTACAGCATCTCGTCGGCGCTATGAAAGTCTGATCGTAGCTAGTATTTAGAAGAGTTCAAGGTGACACTGTGTCTTCCATGACCTTTAATTGAAAGGGTACTACCGAAAACCGTCGCTAAGATTGAACAAGGTAATAGTTGCAGGTTTCAAACTTCCCATTGCAAGTGCCAAGGCTTCAAGGTCCTGATAACTACCTCATAATTATATGATCTATATAGCAATGTTAACATAAAGCTTAGTAAAAAAAAACCTAAATTAAAATTTCGGCTCTGCTTCTGAAAAAAGAGAAATATTACAATTTGCTATTATTGCTTAAATTATTGATATATTTGCTTACTGATGTTAGGCCAGTTGGTGTTATTTAAAAAATGAGTTGGCTATATGCCAGATATGACTGTGGGAAATGGGTTTCTTGTAGATTCCCAGGCGCTGTGTACGTCATCCTGGCCGAAGCTGCTGTCATTGCTGAACGCATCCACCTGAGCCATCGAACAGTTAAGCCAGCACTGGAGAGATTCTGTTCAAGCAGCACACCCGATTACCACCCGCTGCGCTAAGCTTCCCTCCCAATATACGATCACACTTTGCGCACATAAACTTGAGAATCTAAATCAGAAAGGGAGAGGATTCTCGTGCAGCTCGATTGCCACTCGGCCTTGACCTTAGCATTGAACTGCCGACCGACCACTCATTAAGTAGCTCCTTAAATCATCAGCGAAGCTTGTCCATGCGCTTAACTTTAATTACGAGCCCGATGAAAAGCAAACACTGAAACACCGAATACGAAACGCAAAGACGCAAATTAGCACGCCCAAGAAAGCCTTAAGGTGTATTTCAAACGAATTTCAAACGAGCCCTCACTCGGGCCGGCAGGCTATAGCCATCTTGCCTTGGCCATCCTGCCTCCGACGGGCAATATATACAATATCGTTATCAAAGAACCCTGCCATAAATACACGTCAAACTGCTAGGCCACAAACCGATATCAAAGAGAAATCAATAAAATTCTCAATGGCCAAAATTCAGTTGCTCGCCCAAAAGCAGACATTATAGGGCTGTACAAAAGCCAGAGCATGAACACGGATCCACAATGAGCCATTGGTGAAAATTGAGCCTGGTGTGCCAGGGCACTATTATTTCATATTATTTCAGTCTCAATATCTAAGCTGCAGTGCTTCTTGAAGCGCTATTGTTTTACTCCCTAGCCAGAGTCACGTGTGAGTTCGGTTGTTATTTCTCTGCTTTCTTATAATAATTATAATCATAAGAGTAATAAATTTGCTTAACACCCCGAGAGAACTGAATCTCTTTCTAGGCACTTTACAGATGCTGTATAGAAAGCATTCCCAAATGATTGGCGGTAACATCCGAAAGCAGCAGGCACAGTGTAAGCAGGTACGAAAGACAATCGCAGAGACCCACTAAATACTGCGATAAGTAGACGCATTTTTAGTTTCTTTTTAAATGTGGTCAAGTCAGGAGATACCGTGACGCAAGTCGGGAGTGAGCTCCAGGCTGTAGGAGCATACGAACTAAAGGCACGGACTCCAAAGGTTTTGAGGTTCTTACGAGGTATAGCTAAACAATTAGATTTCGAAAAGCGGATGGTACGCTGCTTAGCCTGGTGGGGAAGTAAATCTGATAGGTAGGCTGGTGCCAAAGAGTTAAGGGACCTCAAAGTGAGTGACGAAACCTTGAACTCGATGCGTTGCTTGACTTGGAGCCAGTGTAGGTCGAGGTCGGCGAGTAGTGGTGGGATGTGGTAACTGCGACGCTCACGACAGACAAACCTAGCTGCAGAGTTGTGTACCAGCTGTAAGCGCCTGATTGCACAGGCAGGTAGACCAGCAAGCTGTGAGTTACAGAAGTCAAAATGAACTGTCACAATGCACGGACCAATTTAGATGAAGTATCCCTGCCTAAACAAGCCCGATTTTAAGCTACGTTATGTCGCTGAAAGTAGGAGACTTGACTGTGGAGATGGTGTGGTCATCTAATGAAAGGTCACTTTGGAACATGACACCTAGATTTCGTGCAGATTCAACAAAAGATATGCAGGCCGAGCCGATTAACCTTTAGAATTTCTAAATCAAACTTAGTTTGGCCATAACTAGTACGTTGGTTTTATCATTTTTATATTTAAGAAAATTGTTCTGCAGATGTCACCTAGACATGCAGCAAGCGAGTAGAGAGAATTCGAGCAGCTGGAAGCCTGGGAGCTATAAAGCAAAGGTACAACTGAGTTGTCATCTGCATAATAGAAGTGAAGGCCTAGGTTGTGCCTGGCAATCACATCGGCGAGAGATAAATCGTGAAAATAACGAGACAAAAATTCCCGCGAACCGGATTCGAACCGGTGACCTAAGGATTACAGACGATACTACAGTCCTCCGCTCTACCAACTGAGCTATCACGGGCTTCGAAAAACTGTGCACTATAAATGATAAATATATATAGACCTATCATTGTAGAAGCAAATTTTATACAATTATATTATATATATATCATTCATCTGTATATCTCCAAAAGATAACTTAATCTCTCTTCAGGCGCCTCACAGATGCCATGGGGCTCGAGTCCTCTATGCCGGTCATCAACTTGACCTCAGTCGAGGCGAGCGCCTTAACTTGATTAATTAAGCGTATGAGTGTATGTATATACAGTTGTCCCTCGCCACTTCGCGCTTCGACCTTCGCGGCTTTACTCTTTCGCGGTTTTTTCACATACACACATATTCGGGTTCGACGAATTACCGCAATCCACCGCAATTCACTCGAATTAGGCTAATATCGTCTAGACATTGCCGAGCTCACATTTTTCGCTGATATTGCAGTACACGTTCGAATTTATCTGTCCACCAAATTTCTTGTCGCTGCTCGCACGCGCACTTATGCAAATGAGCTTCGACGCTGGACGCCTGTGCCGTAAATCCACCGCAATCCATTCTAGTTCCCATCAAATCCACCACAAATCAGCTGCGCACAGCTCCACAAAGTTTGGAATATCAAACAACGCTACGTGCACAATGTACCCAGAAAATTTCGTTGAACGCGCACAATTTCCAAGCTCCAATTTTCATTCTACGCAAAATCTTACTGCTCGAGCACATACTTTCAACCCTTTCAATCAGCTCTGACCGCTTAATTTTGGGCAATCCATGGCAATCGACGGCAATGGTAGGGGAAAATAGGGTAATCCATTACGATCCATCGCAAATCATTGAAAAGTGACTGGGCCAAGATCAAATTCATCTTACCTGTCACAGCCCACCGTGTTTAAAGTGCAATCATGTCCTTTCAACCAATCGAGCACGTACAATCACGAGCTACTAGTGGCAATCGGCGGCAATGGCCTGGGCAAGTACCCAAATTCGCGGCAAATTGTGCGCGTTCAATCGACGACAATGCACGGCAATCAACGGCAATGGCCCGGGGAAATAAGTCAATCCGGAACAGTCCGTTGTAAATAGACTGACAGTTGCTGAGAGAAGCTCCAACTTTCTTGCGTATTGCACTGCATTGCATTAAACTTGCGGCCACACTTTTAAACAATGGAACGAAAATTTGTGAGTGCACTTAAAACTGAGTCTAGTCTTATATACAATTTCAAGTAGAGCTTCGCGATGGCGATTTAAGGATGATTTGCAATGGAATAGAGTGGATTGTGGTAGCTTTCCTGGTAATCGCCATCGCGAAGCTCTACTTGAAATTGTATATAAGACTAGACTCAGTTTTAAGTGCACTCACAAATTTTCGTTCCATTGTTTAAAAGTGTGGCCGCAAGTTTAATGCAATGCAGTGCAATACGCAAGAAAGTTGGAGCTTCTCTCAGCAACTGTCAGTCTATTTACAACGGACTGTTCCGGATTGACTTATTTCCCCGGGCCATTGCCGTTGATTGCCGTGCATTGTCGTCGATTGAACGCGCACAATTTGCCGCGAATTTGGGTACTTGCCCAGGCCATTGCCGCCGATTGCCACTAGTAGCTCGTGATTGTACGTGCTCGATTGGTTGAAAGGACATGATTGCACTTTAAACACGGTGGGCTGTGACAGGTAAGATGAATTTGATCTTGGCCCAGTCACTTTTCAATGATTTGCGATGGATCGTAATGGATTACCCTATTTTCCCCTACCATTGCCGTCGATTGCCATGGATTGCCCAAAATTAAGCGGTCAGAGCTGATTGAAAGGGTTGAAAGTATGTGCTCGAGCAGTAAGATTTTGCGTAGAATGAAAATTGGAGCTTGGAAATTGTGCGCGTTCAACGAAATTTTCTGGGTACATTGTGCACGTAGCGTTGTTTGATATTCCAAACTTTTTGGAGCTGTGCGCAGCTGATTTGTGGTGGATTTGATGGGAACTAGAATGGATTGCGGTGGATTTACGGCACAGGCGTCCAGCGTCGAAGCTCATTTGCATAAGTGCGCGTGCGAGCAGCGACAAGAAATTTGGTGGACAGATAAATTCGAACGTGTACTGCAATATCAGCGAAAAATGTGAGCTCGGCAATGTCTAGACGATATTAGCCTAATTCGAGTGAATTGCGGTGGATTGCGGTAATTCGTCGAACCCGAATATGTGTGTATGTGAAAAAAACCGCGAAAGAGTAAAGCCGTGAAGGTCGAAGCGCGAAGTGGCGAGGGACAACTGTATATACATACACTCATACGCTTAATTAATCAAGTTAAGGCGCTCGCCTCGACTGAGGTCAAGTTGATGACCGGCATAGAGGACTCGAGCCCCATGGCATCTGTGAGGCGCCTGAAGAGAGATTAAGTTATCTTTTGGAGATATACAGATGAATGATATATATATAATATAATTGTATAAAATTTGCTTCTACAATGATAGGTCTATATATATTTATCATTTTATAGTGCACAGTTTTTCGAAGCCCGTGATAGCTCAGTTGGTAGAGCGGAGGACTGTAGTATCGTCTGTAATCCTTAGGTCACCGGTTCGAATCCGGTTCGCGGGAATTTTTGTCTCGTTATTTTCACGATTTATCTCTCGCCGATGTGATTGCCAGGCACAACCTAGGCCTTCACTTCTATTATGCAGATGACAACTCAGTTGTACCTTTGCTTTATAGCTCCCAGGCTTCCAGCTGCTCGAATTCTCTCTACTCGCTTGCTGCATGTCTAGGTGACATCTGCAGAACAATTTTCTTAAATATAAAAATGATAAAACCAACGTACTAGTTATGGCCAAACTAAGTTTGATTTAGAAATTCTAAAGGTTAATCGGCTCGGCCTGCATATCTTTTGTTGAATCTGCACGAAATCTAGGTGTCATGTTCCAAAGTGACCTTTCATTAGATGACCACACCATCTCCACAGTCAAGTCTCCTACTTTCAGCGACATAACGTAGCTTAAAATCGGGCTTGTTTAGGCAGGGATACTTCATCTAAATTGGTCCGTGCATTGTGACAGTTCATTTTGACTTCTGTAACTCACAGCTTGCTGGTCTACCTGCCTGTGCAATCAGGCGCTTACAGCTGGTACACAACTCTGCAGCTAGGTTTGTCTGTCGTGAGCGTCGCAGTTACCACATCCCACCACTACTCGCCGACCTCGACCTACACTGGCTCCAAGTCAAGCAACGCATCGAGTTCAAGGTTTCGTCACTCACTTTGAGGTCCCTTAACTCTTTGGCACCAGCCTACCTATCAGATTTACTTCCCCACCAGGCTAAGCAGCGTACCATCCGCTTTTCGAAATCTAATTGTTTAGCTATACCTCGTAAGAACCTCAAAACCTTTGGAGTCCGTGCCTTTAGTTCGTATGCTCCTACAGCCTGGAGCTCACTCCCGACTTGCGTCACGGTATCTCCTGACTTGACCACATTTAAAAAGAAACTAAAAATGCGTCTACTTATCGCAGTATTTAGTGGGTCTCTGCGATTGTCTTTCGTACCTGCTTACACTGTGCCTGCTGCTTTCGGATGTTACCGCCAATCATTTGGGAATGCTTTCTATACAGCATCTGTAAAGTGCCTAGAAAGAGATTCAGTTCTCTCGGGGTGTTAAGCAAATTTATTACTCTTATGATTATAATTATTATAAAAAAGCAGAGAAATAACAACCGAACTCACACGTGACTCTGGCTAGGGAGTAAAACAATAGCGCTTCAAGAAGCACTGCAGCTTAGATATTGAGACTGAAATAATATGAAATAATAGTGCCCTGGCACACCAGGCTCAATTTTCACCAATGGCTCATTGTGGATCCGTGTTCATGCTCTGGCTTTTGTACAGCCCTATAATGTCTGCTTTTGGGCGAGCAACTGAATTTTGGCCATTGAGAATTTTATTGATTTCTCTTTGATATCGGTTTGTGGCCTAGCAGTTTGACGTGTATTTATGGCAGGGCTCTTTGATAACGATATTGTATATATTGCCCGTCGGAGGCAGGATGGCCAAGGCAAGATGGCTATAGCCTGCCGGCCCGAGTGAGGGCTCGTTTGAAATTCGTTTGAAATACACCTTTAAGGCTTTCTTGGGCGTGCTAATTTGCGTCTTTGCGTTTCGTATTCGGTGTTTCAGTGTTTGCTTTTCATCGGGCTCGTAATTAAAGTTAAGCGCATGGACAAGCTTCGCTGATGATTTAAGGAGCTACTTAATGAGTGGTCGGTCGGCAGTTCAATGCTAAGGTCAAGGCCGAGTGGCAATCGAGCTGCACGAGAATCCTCTCCCTTTCTGATTTAGATTCTCAAGTTTATGTGCGCAAAGTGTGATCGTATATTGGGAGGGAAGCTTAGCGCAGCGGGTGGTAATCGGGTGTGCTGCTTGAACAGAATCTCTCCAGTGCTGGCTTAACTGTTCAATGGCTCAGGTGGATGCGTTCAGCAATGACAGCAGCTTCGGCCAGGATGACGTACACAGCGCCTGGGAATCTACAAGAAACCCATTTCCCACAGTCATATCTGGCATATAGCCAACTCATTTTTTAAATAACACCAACTGGCCTAACATCAGTAAGCAAATATATCAATAATTTAAGCAATAATAGCAAATTGTAATATTTCTCTTTTTTCATCTGTTTAAACATTGCGGTGGGTGGCCAAAATATTCAGCAGCTGCAATGTCCGCAGATGACCAATAGCTTCCTAGGCACATTTTACAATGCGACAAAATGATTCGGACTGCCGCAGCAGCGTTTCTAACCAAGTGCCGTAATCGATTATATTTCTTTTGGATCCATGCGGCTAATTTTCTGACTCCTTACGAACGCAGCACCGGAACTTTGGGAAGCCATGCCTTGAATGTGTTAACATGTGATCCATGAAAAAAATGGAGCTCCCTTCGAGCCAGCCTACTTCACTAAATTATTCAGTTTTATGGCAAGTGTGCGACGTGTTTTAAAATCATTCAAACATTTAATTAGACTACTCCTGCGTTGAAACCAAGTTTATTTAATACTCGAGTCACTCTTCCTTCCGCTCACACGTGACAGGGTCCTGTAGAGCCATCTGAACGCGCATCGTGTAGAAGCCATAATGCTCTAATGTGTTCTCTCGCAGGATTCACAGAGCTCGCGTTTCACTCCTGAGTGACAACTGCGGACCTCGGTGAGGTCAAAAGCAGTGGCCGGTTCCGCAGAAACACCGCGAGAAGTGCCTGTCAAGTAATACGGCGACGGCCATATCTCGGCAGTAGGGTCCGTTGCCAATCCTTTGGGATAGAGTCCTAACTGGGCTTGTTACAACGGCCTTGTAGCATTTATTAAAAGATGGCAACCTTCAGCCAGCTTTACACAAAACGTCACCAGGTCATGGGTAGGCAGGTCGGGGCAGGTAAGTTTCGGGCGAGCCCGGTAAAACGTGTCGTCACGTGCCTTGCAGCCACATTTACCCATTTCATCTCAGGTAGCTGACGACCGTCAGATATGACTTGTATACACACTTACCCATTACTTGTCATGTAGCTGACGAACAACAGCGCTCTAAGTTAAAATAGAGATGCATTTATTCAAAACGTGTAGCAAAGCGTACCTAGACAATGCCTTCGAAATCGTGATATGCTTCTTAATGTTTCGCCAGCCAAAATCTGGCACGCACATACGAGGGGGTAATTTTACTGGGGCGACAGGTATATATATTTTTCTCTGAAGCTGACAGCACTATCAATCGGTACGTGACGAGTACATTGCAGTAGCAAATTATATGCCCGTAGCCGAGCCATGCAGCAATGCATCTAGCTCGTACAGCTCGACTGGCTGCCATTCGTAGCACATCTCTCTCTCGCTTTCTTGCTCTCTGTCTCTGTCTGTCTCTGTCTGTCTGTCTCTGTCTCTCTGTCTCTCTCTGTCTCTCTGTCTGTCTGTCTGTCTGTCTGTCTGTCTGTCTGTCTGTCTGTCTGTCTGTCTCTCTCTCTCTCTCTCTCTCTCTCTCTCTCTCTCTCTCTCTCTCTCTCTCTCTCTCTCTCTCTCTCTCTCTCTCTCTCTCTCTCTCTCTCTCTCTCTCTCTCTCTCTCTCTCTCTCTCTCTCTCTCTCTCTCTCTCTCTCTCTCTCTCTCTCTCTCTCTCTCTCTCTCTCTCTCTTTCTCTCTGTCTCTCTCTCTCTGTCTGTCTCTCTCTGTCTTTGTCTCTCTCTCTCGTCTCTCATCACTTTGTCAGCGATTTGATTGACCAAGTGGCGTCGCAGCTTCTGCTGGTGCTGGTGCTGCTGCTGCAGCCACCGCCGCTGCGGCTTAGATGGAGATGCGTCGGCGGGTGCGGGACTTGAGACGAGCCGGTGACCCGTCTGTAGCTCGCTCCTCCAGCTGTGATCAATTGTCGTCGTCGCGAATCACTTAGTTACTCTGGCATCGGGCGCCAAGTCATGTTCATGCCCGAGCGAAATGTTAGCGATAGAGAGCGTCGGCGGTCATCTGAGACTGCTGCGGCTTCCGCGATAGCAGAACGCTACCGGATATAGCCGCCGATGCAGCCGCAGCAGCTGCTGCTGCTGCTGCGTGCCTCCGAGTGCTCTACTGACCGATTGCTCTCTGTACCGAGTAGCTCGCGCTACACAGCAAAACGAGTGCGAGCGTCATACGGGGCACGCTCCCCAGGCCGAAAGCGAACCGAGAAGGAACGAGCGCTTTAGATGGTCTGCCATGGCCAGGCGCTTTTCCGACAGGACCATACTCGTGCACAGGACTCGTAAGCGTGCACTATAGCGAACCCAATTGAACACGCCCAGGCGAGGCTTCGCTTGAGCGTGGCTGGGATTTTAAACTGTCGTCCCGCCGAGTCGTAGGGCTCTTGCTCACTGCGATCTCGGAGGGAACAATGTGCGCACAGCAAAAGCTTGGCTGCCGAATGCTTGGTGACTTTTATCTGAGGGCCGCCAATTCCACCCTGCTTGACTGCTTCTGTTCTCAGCCTTTGCTAGGCCTTCTCAGACGAAGCAGTAAGCCTCGTCATTCAAGCCTTTTGCCTTCCAGTGAGAGAAAATCAAGCTTGGATAAAGCACTTGGATAAACAAATAAGCCGCCCATGTCTGTTAGCAGTGAAGGTGCAATTCGGTGACTCGTTGCTCGATAACGACCCTACCGATGAATCTAAATGCTGCTATTTCGTCTCTTATGCAACAGCGGCAACTTGGACCGTTTTGGCATGGAGGATATAACCCCATGGCCAATGCCAATGCCATCTCCGGAAGCAAAAAATACTGTATGGCGTCGGGCATTTATGCGGCCTCGGCCATAGATTATCGCATAATCGGTTCCTAGTCATTGCAATTCAGGAACTACGAATAATGAGTACACATAACTTAGCTCATCACCGGTGCCTAACTCACCCAGAGTCCTGCAGCAGACGAGGCTCACTCTAACTGCCGCAGCAAGGGAGATGATAGCCAATAAGAACCTCATGTCGCTACATGCCGACGTGTAAAAATAAATGCAGCTGACCTTAATATTTTACTTACTGCAGGCTGCGCTCCAGCTTCTGTTTGCATACCACGGCTGGACTGGACTTCCCATTCCAGCCATTGAGGTGTGTTTACACAAAAAGTGTTAGACAGGCTCTGGTCTGTAGGTCATGGTAGGTCACTGGCCGATAACGTGGTTTCACACACACACACGCACGCACGCACGCACGCACACACACACACGCACATATATATATATATATATATATATATATATATATAAAGAGAGAGAGAGAGAGAGAGAGAGATATTTATTGATACATGTCGCATGCTGTCTTTGTTGACGCAGGGCCACTTTGCCTACTACAAGAGCGAGTTCAGTCAAGAGCTGACTCGACAGTTAGTCAATCAGAGGTTCACGGCCGATACTAGAGCGATGCGATCAAAGGTTTTGTGCTTGCACAACACATCTATATATGAAAAAGTGCTCATACGTGCCTGGGCGGAGGTGGCTTACACAAGCCGAGCGCGACTGCTCTCGTTCATGCCGGCAACGTGCAGTAAGTTACTAGTGCATTAAGCCGGCGGACGACTAGGAGCTGCAAGTACGTCGAGGAGCGATTCGGGTGAAAAGAAATGCAGCCACGCCAGCCGCTCGGCGGCGGCGGCGGCGGCGGCGGCGACGTCCGCGCACCGACCGCCGCCGCCGAGCTTTAGCGTCTTGCTCTCTCACCCGGCCGGCGTTGGACATGCGGCTCCGCTCGAGTCGAGGCGTGCTGCTTAAAGCGCGTCACGTTTTCTGCCCAGGTGCCGCCCCCGCCGCGAGTGACGCTGAAAAGTGCTAGAGCAGGCGCGGCGCCCGTCTCCTGAGGGATATTCCGAGAAACCCACGGATTGCATGCCAAATTTTGACTCCCTTTTGTATGATGCGGGACTCCCTCACGCGGCCACCTGAGCAGAAAAGGCAGAGCAATCCATGTTCAGCGATCTCAAACGACGAGTATTTTTCCGTCGAAGGCATCATCTATGATAGCGTCCTGAAAAATATGCGCGTCTTTGAATTGCGTCGCTGCTCAGTCTTCTCAAAACATTTGGCTAATAATAGTAATAGTAATATTATCATTTCGTGGGCAACCTAGGAGAATTAAATCTCCTTCTAAGCACTTTACATATGCCAGAGAGAAATTAGGAACAATGTGTCGGCGTCTACACGCAGTGGCTTAATTTAAGTGCAGTCATTCGTCCTCAAATTATACAACTGGCAAACGTTCGCCGCCTGTCGTCGTGTGCGCCATACGCATTCACTTCATCGCTAGTGCGTCTTTATATAGAGTGTTGCGATAGTTTTCTCTCTCTCGTCTTTGATGGCATCTAATTGAGATGAGAGTAAACATAATGCTTCAATTAATATTCTGTCCAATCGCTTAGTCGATTACGGATCTTAATCGAAATAATTGCAACATGTTGACAGCTCTAAGATTTTAGGTGTTTTTAGTTTTTTAGGAAAGAACTGGGAAGCATTTTAGCGCCTCCGCTGTTTCTAACCCATGCGGTGGCTGCAAAACGGATCAAGAACACCTCGCTACTTTGCAGATATTACCGATGCCGAGGTAGGTCACCTGCAAGAAGGTCACTGAAGAGACTATTAGCTCTCAGTTGAAGCTCTGCATGCGAGCAGCGAATCCATTTAGGATCGTGCTCATCGTAGTAAGATTTCAGCTTACAATTGACGTGGTCCATACCAAGAATCCACGCCCCAATGAATAAAAATGGTGGTGCGAATGTCGCTTCCCTTTCGCCATCTCAAAAACGCACATACTGCACCGTACATAGGACTGAGAACTGTTCAGCGCAAAGCGCAAGGGTGCATTTAAAACCCCAGCTTTATGTGACATGCTCGCATAGTGACTCCTAAGAGAGAAGATGATGCCCTCGGGAGGTTAGCTCACACATTTTCCCGTAAACAAGAGCAGGAAAATATTTTATCTGCAGTAGGGCTTAAAACGTTAACGGGCGTCGATGTGTGTGCGTACATACCAGAACACGCATTTCGCTTGATTTTGCGTTACGCTTATGAGCATCGCCAATGGGACTTGGCGCACAGTAGTGTAATTCATTAAGGTACTTTCTAAACGTGTAGACGCGGCGGCTTCGGATAGCAGCGTGCATGCGGAGAGTATCAAATGCACATGGCAATGAGAGCCGAGTTAGTGCCTGCGTCGCTCTCTTTGATGGAAAGAGTCAAAGCCGGTGGTAGTATTAGTACTTTTCCTCTTCCAGACCACGCCCCTGCATTCCCGTTTCTGCTATGGCGTCTACGAGCGCAAGAATCGCCTTCAACAGCCCTGATGTCGTTAAAGGGTGAGGTGAATATGCCAAAACAGCACTTTCTTTTCAAATTGAATGACGACAAAACCAACTTAATAGTAAGGAGCAAGCTGAGTATTATTTAGAAATTGGAAAAAATAACCCTCGTTAAGAGTGCGATGTGCACGGCCTGCATATGTCTTGTTGCGTCCGCACCAAATTTTGGTGACCTGTTCCCAAGTGACTGAACTTTCACTCTGCAGCTAGGCCTGTCTGTCTGGAGTACCGCCGTTGCTACATCCCAATACTTATCGCTAATATGAAGTGGCTCCAAACAAGCAGAATATATACTTCAAGGTTTTCTCCCTCACCTTTAGGTCCCTTCATCCTCTGGCTCCAGCCTACCTATCAGAACTACTCCGCAACCAGGTTAGGCATAGTACCATTCGCTATTCCGAGTCAAGCACTTTAGCTGTGCCTCGAATCGACCTCAAATCATTTGGAGACCATGACTTTAGTTCATATGCTTCCAAAGCCGGGAACTCATTGCCGACCGACATTATGTCATGTCCTACTTGATGACATTTTAAAAAAGCTGAACGCGCACATTTTCCTCACAGCATTGTATGGGTCCGCTTGGCCGTTTTTTGTCTACCTATACGGTCTGACAATATGCATGCTACCAGTACCCGTATTATGCAGCCGGTACTGTGCTACTTGCAACCATTGCTATGTCCATGCTTACTTTATAGTACCTAGAAAGAGCTAGAAAGTTCTCTGATGGTGATATGCAAGTCTATTAGTACTATTACTATTATACATTAAATGGCATTATTCTTCGAATTTTTTAACTTCGAATCCGCAATTAAAATCGGCTGAATTTTTCAATGTTTCCTGTGGCAAGAAAGAGGGGTTTTTAAGGCCGAGTCTGCTGGGCATGCGGAAAAAACCCA
Organism: Cristatella mucedo; assembly: GCA_009760855.2. NCBI lineage: Eukaryota > Metazoa > Bryozoa > Phylactolaemata > Cristatellidae > Cristatella > Cristatella mucedo. The sequence goes on along the minus strand of WPIO01000003.1, from coordinate 10,087,452 downwards.
AAATTTAGCTCAAAGGACAAAGTTAGACGTTTAGGGTGCGAACAGTCATAGCGAACGATCAGCATTCAAAAACTGACCCTCTTCTCGGCTCGTTTATTTGTGGCAGCAAGATTTGCTTGGCTTTCCTTATAGCTTAAAACTATTGCTAGAACTAATTTCTACAGCTAGCCTGCATTGTTCTACGGAGAGATGCACAGCTGCTTATATATAATTCAGGCGCGCGTTCGCAGAAACGTGCGGGGGGGAGAGAGGCGGGACGCCTCGGTGGCAACAGCTGGTGCCATCTTTAAAAGTCAGAATTTGGCTTGTTCGCAGAATTTCCGGCTGCGGATAACTTTAGTCTATGCGAGCTCGTACGCACTGGAAATAGTTTTCATAAACGATAGCTCATTTCAGGCAGTGGCGTAGTGAGACCATTTGGCGCCCGAGGACCAAGCTACAATTGGCGCCCTTTCCCTTTTAAAAAATGGCTGAAAAAATAAGTCTACCACAGAAGAATGAAAAAACGTGCTAACAGACGTATGGAGACGAGGCGGTTTTCTTAACTGTAGAAAAGGTACAAGGTAGCTATCACAGCTTTAACTTGGTTGCATTTTTCTGGCATTGAGCGATTCAAACTAGTTTATTACAGTTTGAAAGTCAATACTTTCCAGTGTTTTTTTTTCTCTATGTATAACAGGCCAAATCAAAGAGTCGATCTTGACCCAGTGATGCTCTCAGACAAGACAGGGTTATCTTCAGCTTGATAAAGGAACGTTCACAACTGGCAACTGATTCAGCTATAATGAGATGAACTTACAAAGGAATCTCTCAAATAAGGAAACATATCGTCTCCGTAACTAATAATGAAAGACACGAGTTCCAGTTGAGTCTTTCGTGCTGAGTCGTGACGTGTGGCAAGAAGCAATTTACAATCATATATTTCGTTGTACGGCTCTGTTCTATCAACGTCTAAACAATAGAGTTCTCCAAGATCTAGACATTTCTGGAAGAGTTTGGTCAGGTCAAGTTTCTTCAAAAGCTCAACTTCCTACAAGAGACCAAATTTGACATAAAGATCTGTGAGCCGAGAAAACCTAGTTGCAGTTTCTTATCGGAGATAGTCTATGCTGTTTTTCATTATTTTCTAAATCTCCTCCGCCGCCGTGAGATCTCGACATCTCGAGAGAGTTCTCCAGGCATCTGTGTCCTTCGGCGGAGCCGTCGTTCACCAGCAGCTCCCCACAATTCTCATCTCCTTTCGGCTTCTGGAAGTGATTCTTGGAACAGGTCTTCTCGAAGTCTGTACAGTTCAATCACAAGAGAGTGGAGGTCACGAGAGGCGTCTTTGAAGTTCATCTTTGGATCCTGCACTCTTTTCTGAACGCGGTCAATCTTCCTGAAGATGCTGTACCGAAATGGCCACAGAGCGAGCCCAAAATTTAAAGTTCAAAATACATTGTAGGAGACGGCCAGCCTCACTTCTTTTTCCATTTGTTCCACTTGGGTCATCAGACTGTGGCTCCAAAAGACCTACAATCATGTTTAATCTATCATTGATAGCTTTCACAGCCTCCAACCTTGCACCCCACCTAATAGTGTGGGCATGGCTACGCCCACAATGCTACTCCGCCCCAGCCGCACTTACACCACTCCGCCCGAGCAACGGACGTGCTGAGCACCACCTCATTAGGCACTGCAGTTGGACAGCATCGGCTAACTAAGCTGGATTTAATTGGAACGGGTCGACTGTGGTCGGCTGATCCACTCGTCCTGCAGCGAGGAACTTTCTGCTTGTCCACCGGCCTGTGTGGACGCTATCCTCTCTCTCTCTCTCTCTCTCTCTCTCTCTCTCTCTCTCTCTCTCTCTCTCTCTCTCTCTCTCTCTCTCGCTCGCTCGCTCTCTCTCTCTCTCACTTTACAGCAAATGTAAAGCGCCTAGAGAGAGATTGAGTTCCTTGAGGGCGCTTTATTAAGTGCATTGTTATTATCATTATTATTCTCTCTCTCCCTCTCTTTCTCTTCTTTCCGCAAGCTTCGGAGCTGCTTCCACGACATACTTCCACGACATACTTCCACGACGATTACTACATCCGTATGTACGCTCGTACGCTTTCGTTGCCTGCGTATAATTCAATACAGCCGTCGTCTTCAGTACACCAACTAGCTTATGGGGGCAACGTTCATCTTCGTCGTCGCACTGCCATAATAATAATAATAATGCACTTGATAAAGCGCCCTCAGAGAACTCAGTCTCTCTCCAGGCGCTTTACATTTGCTGCAAATGGAAATGCAATTGAATGGTGAGTAATATCATGCTTAATAAACAAACAAAATGAATAACATGGTTTGGGGTGACATGAACACGGTCAGCATGCAAATGTGGTTAGCATGCACAGTCTCAGCACGCATAAGCACATCAAGGACGAATCACAGGGACCCACTAAATGCTGTCCTAAATAGGTGTGTTTTTAAGTTTTTTTTAATGTGGTCAAGTCAGGGGATGTTCTGAATCAGATCGGGAGGGAGTTCCACGCTTTGGGAGCATACGAACTAAATTTACGGTCTCCAAAGGATTTGAGGTAGGTACGAGGTATTGGTAAACTGTTGGATTCCGAAAAGTGGGTGGTACTATGCTTGGCCTGGTGGGGGAGTAGATCTGAGAGATAGGCTGGAGCCAAAGAATGAAGCGACCTAAAAGTGAGCGACGAAACCTTGAAGTAAATCCGTTGCTTGACTGGTAGCCAGTGCAGGTTGGCCAGAAGTGGTGTAATGTGGCAACTGCGACGCTCACGACAGACAAGCCTAGCTGAGGAGTTTTGCACCAGCTGCAATCGCCTGATCGCACATGCTGGTAGGCCAGTAAGCAGTGAGTTGCAGAAGTCGAGACGGGATGTCACGAATGCATGGACCAACTTGGACGTGGTATCCTTATCTAAACAAGCCCGAATTTCAGCAATGTTATGAAGCTGAAAATAGGCAGATTTGACTGTGGAACTGATATGGTCGTCTAACGAGTGGTCGCTTTGGAATTTGACGCCTAGATTTCGAGCTAATTCAACAGGAGATATGCTGGCAGAGCCAATTTTGAGAGTCAGCCTTTCCAATCTCTGGATCACACTGGGTTTGCCCATAACTAGTAAGTTAGTTTTATCATCGTTAAGTTTAAGAAAATTTGCTGCCATCCATGTGCGGATGTCATCAATGCATGCAGCTAGTGAGTTTAGAGAATTTGAGGTGCTCGAAGGCTGGGAGGGATCAAAGCAAAGGTACAACTGAGTGTCATCTGCATCGAAGTGAAAGCCTAGATTGTGCTTGGCAATCACATCAGTAAGAGGCAGAGTATAAACCGTGAAAAGAACCGGACCTAGCACTGAGCCCTGAGATACCCCATATTTCAGCGGTACCTCAGATGATCTTTGTCCATTCACATCAATACTCTGGAGTCTCCCACTAAAATAGGACCCGAACCACTGCAGAGCAGTGCCAGTGATGCCCAGGCGAGATGAGAGGCGCTCTAAAAGAACTTTGTGATCGATGGTGTCAAAAGCTGCCGAAAGATGAGCAAAACAAGCAGATACACTCTACCCATGTCTGCATTCCTAAGTAGGTCGTTGTATACCCTAAGCTATGCTGACTCTGTGGAGTGAATAGCTCTAAAGATATGCCATCGTGTTCTTGAGCCCCTACAGTAGCGGAGTCACGTTTGACAGTGACGGCCAAGACCTTTTACAGTTCTTTCCATCTCAAAGTTGATCTTGAAAAGATTAGTTAAATACTCTCTACTGTTCAAAAAAGGTATGACAACCAAATCTTGAATTGTAGCATAGACTCCTCCATATTCAAGCTGTGGCTATCAAAGTTTAAGAAAATTGCCTTATCATCTCTGGACAGTATTCTCGTTTGGACACATGACATGTAGCCAGACATGACTGCTACTTTGTCATAGCAATGCAAACTGAAATCTTGCAAGGAAATTTTGTCAGAGTCAAGTTGATCCAAGATAAGACCCTCAATCGCTACAGCATTTTTGGCGTAGATTTGAAAAAAGCCCAGGAAAGACTCTTTAATGACGACTGTTTTGTCGGCAAAATCAACATCAACATATCTAATGACCTCAGACATTTGCTCGTAGTGTGCCATATCAGGAGCGGACTCAAACAGAATTTCTTAGTACCTGTTTCACCGTATGCCACAGAGTATTTTATCTCTGACTGTGGATGCAAGTATACTAAGAAACTCATTTTAGGTCATGAGAGACTGACTTTATCTGGCGCGGTCCAGGTGTGATTGCAGAAGAAGATCGCACTGAGCTGGAAGATAAAGAAGTCTCGAGAAGTTTTCAATGTTTTTCTCACCAGCCAAGGCCAAGGCCAGGCCAAGGCTCTCTAGGTGACCAAGCAGTGCCAGGTTTTTAGAAGCCAAGAACTTGATGCAACCAAGAACACTCTTTATCCACAGTCAAATCTGCCTATTTTTGGCTTCATAACATTGCTGAAATTCGGGCTTGTTTAGATAAGGATACCACGTCCAAGTTGGTCCATGCATTCGTGACATCCCGTCTCGACTTCTGCAACTCACTGCTTACTGGCCTACCAGCATGTGCGATCAGGCGATTGCAGCTGGTGCAAAACTCCTCAGCTAGGCTTGTCTGTCGTGAGCGGCGCAGTTGCCACATTACACCACTTCTCGCCAACCTGCACTGGCTACCAGTCAAGCAACGGATTTACTTCAAGGTTTTGTAGCTCACTTTTAGGTCACTTCATTCTTTGGCTCCAGCCTATCTCTCAGATCTACTCCCCCACCAGGCCAAGCATAGTACCACCTGCTTTTCGGAATCCGACAGTCTACCAATACCTCGTACAAACCTCAAATCCTTTGGAGACCGTGAATTTAGTTCGTATGCTCCCAAAGCCTGGAACTCCCTCCCGACCTGCGTCAGAACATTCCCTGACCTGACCACATTAAAAAAGAACTTGAATACACACCTATTTAGGACAGTATTTAGTGGGTCCCTGTGATTCGTCCTTGATGTGCTTATGCGTGCTGACACTGTGCATGCTGCCACTAACCACATTTGCATGCTGACCCTGTGCATGTCACCCCTAACCATATTATTCATTTTGCTTGTTTCTCAAGCATAATTTTACTTACCATTCAATTGCATTTCCCTTTGCAGCAAATGTAAAGCGCCTAAAAGAGATTAAGTTCTCTGAGGGCGCTTTATCAAGTGCATTATAATTAATATTATTTAGGAATTCTCGCCATCGGGTTTTTTCCGAAAAGTATTTTGCCTCAACAGCAGTGTCTGTTTCACTTTCTTTTGAAAAGTCTCTTCTCTGTTTCTTTTTATGCGGCGAAAGCCTGGTGATAAGAAGGGCTGTTTTCATTAGTAATTAGTTTTCAGATTTCCTCCACTTGGTAAACCCATTTGCCAATTCAAGTGACGATCAAAAATTTTGGGTGGACAGAGGGAAGAGCAAACAGCGAAGCAATATTTTAACCGTTTTGAGGGGAGAGTAGACCAGCCAGGTCCTGCTAACTTTGTGACCATTAGCAAGTTGCCTCTTGAACTAGGCTGTGCTCATTTCAGGCACTTGACTTTGAGGTAAAGCGAACTTTGGATTGTGGATGCACTTGAAGCATCTTTCCGAGTATTTTCTCTGAAGATTCCATCTAAAATTTCCATATATATTCTTTCTATTCCGAGGCTATCAAGGCTATCGAGCTTGCTCTATAGCTCAAAAACGAGCAATTTCAATCAAAAAAGGCTTCCTGTGCACTGCACGCTGTGATAAATGATCTCATTCTCAAAGCAGAGAAGGCCTCTATAAATTACCGTGGAGTCGGAATTGATATTAAGTTTTAAACCAATGGATAAGTAGTTTGTCTCCTACGTACATCCGGAAGCCCTGGAATATGGAGATAACGTGCGAGACTTAACTTCCGCCTGTTAGGCAGCAAGAGTGCCATTCCAGAAGCCCGTCGAAATCGAGGTAGAGCTATTTTCTTTGCACGCATTCCTTACACTCTCATTCTTTATACATAGCATCCATTTTAGGGCTTAGAGCTAATAAGCATCTACCGGTACACCAAGTTTCCGAAACGGCATTGCTCATCGTGGCGAGGGGAAGGAAGTAATTTTTCTCCGAATTTCGCGCTCATTGAGCCCAGACATGAGGGACAAAAACCATGCAAATGGTTTAGGGAGAGGAGGCCGCTCTCCGCTGCCGAGCTTCACGCTTCTGCGGAGAAGCGCCGACGGAGATTTTCACCGGCTCGCGGCGATGCATGCGGCGGCGGCAGGCGACGGCTCGCGGCGATGCATGCGGCGGCGGCAGGCGACGCCGGCGGCAGCGGAGATGCACCCTGCTACTTGTACGTAGCTGTGCGCAGCTAAACGTGTACGGACATCCAGCGAGCTCCGATTCTACACTCGCGGCGAGCGCATCCCGGGCTGCCGAGTTCAGGCTTTTCGGCGGCATGCGCAGTGCGCTCGCAGCAGACACAAGGTCGGTGCAGCACTTAGCGCGAGCTTCGAGCGAGCGCCCTTCGCGGCGGCGTCGTGCAGTTAGTAGACAGTTAATTTTGCGTTGGGAGCGCTGCCGGTGCAATACGCCTCCGCCTCCGCAGCTCTAGGCGAGCCGCCGCGAAAGTGTTTCCGTGGACGCCCTGCGCGCGTCGTCGCTAGCTGCCGTAGTACTACGAGGATAAGTAAGGCCAAGGCAATGCACACATAGTTTAGGTGGCGGCTGTGCATGCTAAAGATTTGGTGCTGGCAGCAAGCCGACGTCAGGCGTTCGCCAGACGCCAAGCGTCTGCTGCCAGTAACTCGAGTCTTTACCGTCCCAGGTAGCACGCTAACTTTCCACTCTCAAAGGCGTTCTCTCTTCACTTGGTTTTTTCCTCGTCGTCGTTACTTGCAGTCTCGCGAGCTGATAAGCCGCGTTTAGCAGTCTCTTTCTGTCTCTCTCTCTGTCTCTCTGTCTCTCTGCCGCTCTCTCTGTCTCTGTCTCTCTGTCTCTGTCTCTCTGTCTTTCTGTCTCTCTTTCTGTCTCTCTGTCTGTCTCTCTGTCTGTCTCTCTGTCTCTGTCTGTCTCTCTGTCTCTGTCTGTCTCTCTGTCTCTGTCTGTCTCTCTGTCTCTGTCTGTCTCTCTGTCTCTGTCTCTCTGTCTCTCTGTCTCTGTCTGTCTGTCTCTGTCTGTCTCTCTGTCTCTTTCTGTCTCTCTGTCTCTCTCTGTCTCTCTGTCTCTGTCTGTCTCTGTCTGTCTCTCTGTCTCTGTCTGTCTCTCTGTCTCTGTCTGTCTCTCCGTCTCTCTCCGTCTCTCTCTGTCTCTCTCTGTCTCTCTCTCTCTTTCTCTCTCTCTGTCTCTCTCTGTCTCTCTCTCTCTCTCTCTGTCTCTCTCTGTCTCTCTCTGTCTCTCTCTGTCTCTCTCTGTCTGTCTGTCTGTCTGTCTGTCTGTCTGTCTGTCTGTCTGTCTGTCTGTCTCTCTCTCTCTCTCTCTCTCTCTCTCTCTCTCTCTCTCTCTCTCTCTCTCTCTCTCTCTCTCTCTCTCTCTCTCTAGACGCGGGGAGTGCAGCGAGTTCGTGGCCACAGCTCCTCTACGTCCGGCGGAAGCGTCTTTAGCGAATTTCTGGCTCCGACCGTTTGCACGCTCATTCTAGCTTGTCTTTCCGAACCTTCAGTCCAACCGGTACTGGTAAAGGCCGAGCAGGGCACGGAGGATCGCTATCCGCCACAGGGAGGAGGTCAAGGCCGACCAGTCGGCGCCTGCCGACAGTCGACGGCGAAGGCGCAGTCGCACGTGGCGCGCCTGCTCATGCCGCTGCGACCCTGGAGAAGGGGTAGGAGCTACGATGCGCCCATCGCTCGCGCTCGATTTCTCAGAGTTGCGACGGCTCGAGAGTTCTCAGAGTTGCGACGTTTCGAGCTTCGGAACGGCCGCTCTCGCTAGCGGAGCCAGACGGCGATACGCCGTCTCGCGTCGCACTTTCATCGTAGGTCGTTTCGAAAAAAATGTCCTCACCCGACGCCTAGCAAGCAGGCTCTTCGCAGCACGTCTCGCGATCGAGAGGATGCCTGGCAAGGCGCATCTTGGCTAGGCGCGTGGGTGCCAGCTGCTGCTTGGCGGGCTAGCCGATTCGTACGGAGCCGTGTAAGTGCAGAGTACAGCCTCTTCCGTTTCGGCCCATCGGTATATTTTACAGTACGTGCTCGAGCTGCGCTCCCGCTCCCCACTCGCGCAGCTCCCACCATTGGTCGGATTCGCCCGCTCGCTCGTGCACTGTCGCTCCAGTTAGAGGCATGCTCTCCTGGGCCGTCCGATCGAGCTGCCAACGCACCCCTAGGACGCTCAGCTCTGTCTGTCTGTCTGTCTGTCTGTCTCTCCTCTCTCTCTCTCTCTCTCTCTCTCTCTCTCTCTCTCTCTCTCTCTCTCTCTCTCTCTCTCTCTCTCTCTCTCTCTCTCTCTCTCTCTCTCTCTCTCTCTCTCTCTCTCTCTCTCTCTCTCTCTCTCTCTCTCTTCCAGTGTCTCACCGCCGTCGTTTCATCGAGCGCTCAAGCATGATTTTACTTACCATTCAATTGCATTTCACTTTACAGCAAATGTAAAGCGCCTAGAGAGAGATTAAGTTCTCCGAGGGCGCTTTATCAAGTGAATTATTATTATTATTATTATTATTAATCCTTTACGTCGCGCCACTGAAAAAGCCATCAGCATCAGGCAGGCCTGGCGCAGGCTCACGTTCAGTTAGAAAGCCGGTGGCATTTGAGGAAGTTAGCGAAAAGTTAATGAGCTCGCGAGAGAGCCGGCCAAGTGAGCATCCAGCGCGTCGCCCTCTCGAAGCTCTTACCTCGTGCCTCACCGGCCGCCTCCGCCGGACTGGTCTCGGCTGCAGCGGGCCTCGCCTCGTCCTCGCTCGATGGCTTTCTCGTCATCGCCTCGTCTTTGTCGACGCGCGACGCTTTGTCCTCAGGCTTCTCGGCTAAGCTGGAGGCTTGCTGGCTGGCTGCCAAGCGACGTCGGCGCTTGGCCTGCTTCGCCTTTTTCCTCTTCTGTTTCGGCTTTGCCGACGGCGCGGCTTCGAAGTAAGCCAGCGCTGCCGCCGAAGCGTAAGCCGCTGCCCGAACAGCCGCGCGGCCAGGTCGCCGGCCGCGAACCACCTGCCACTCTACCTCGGCCTCGTTCGCCGGCCACCATGCCTCGCTCTGGCCCGTCAGGCCGTCGGCGCTTTTGCCGCCGTTGGCGCAGCTGTCGTCATTGCCGACGCCGACGCTGCCACCACGGTCGCCGCTGGCTTCTGCGAAGCTGCCGCTTCCTTCTTCATGGCCGAGCGCCAGCGAGCCGGCGGCCCCGAAGGCAGGCGCCTCGATAGCGGCGACTGCCGCTTCCGCTTCCACCGTCTTCCACAGTCGAGCACCGGCGACGAGCCGCGCCTGACGTGACTCGAGCTCGCCGACGGCCGCTAGCGGCCGGCACAGCGCCTCCGAGTAGAGAGGCCGCTCCAGGCGTTCGCTGACCAGCGAAGCGCATCGCTCGACGGTACGCGGAGCGTCGACGGACGGCTGGACATCGAGCGAGATGACCGACGGCTGCACGTCGACGGACGGCTGCGCGTCGATGGACGGCTGTGCGTCGAGCGAGATGACGGCCGGCTGCACGTCGACGGACGGCTTCGCGTCGACGGACGGCTGCGCGTCGACGGACGGCTGCGCGTCGACGGACGGCTGTGCGTCGAGCGAGATGACGGACGGTCGCACGTCGACGAACAGCTGCACGTCGATGGACGGCTGGACATCGAGCGAGATGACGGACAGAACCACGTTGCCGGACGGCTTCGCATCGACGGATGGCTGCATGTCGAGCGAGATGACGGATGGCTGGGCGTCGACGGACGGATGCACATCGAGCGAGATGACCGACAACTGCACGCCGACGGACGGCTGCGCTTCGACTGACGGAGCCACGGGCGGCGTCTGATCGAACGGATGCCCGGGCACGAAGGGAGCGGCAAGTGGATTGAACTTGATGTAGATCATAGGCATTGTGAAGAAGATGGGCCTCGGTAGCCTCTGCTGCTCGACGCCATCTTCCAAAGGGGCCCACGTGACGTATGCCGGCCTGCCCAGCTGGCCGCATGCTGCCCAGCAGTGTTGAGCATCCACTGGTGCGGCAACGTCGGCCGACCGTGCAGCAACCGCGGACGAGGTGCCGCCGCCATCGCCAGCGTGCAACGAGCTGCCGGCCTGCGGCGGCCTGCAGCGGCCGGCCGCGAAGAAGCCGCTCAGCCACGCTCGGTCGGCGACAGAGGACACCGACTGGAGCTCTGGCGGCGGCCAGCCGTCGCCGACGGCGGCCGAGTCGAGGTCGCTGACGCTAAAGGCCGCGAGCGCCTCGCTCAGCACGCACGTGGCGGTCTTCATTGCCTCGCTGTCGGCCGCCTCAGCCTCAGCGACCAGCTCCGCGGCGGCCAGCTCGTCCTCGACGCTCGTTTCCCAATCGAAATCGCGCGTCGTCTCGCATGCCAGGAGAGGGTGCTCGTCGTCGGCTGCAGACCCGTTCACTGCATCGTCATTGCCTGCTCCGCCCAGCGGAACGCCCTCCGATGCGTCGTCCCACATGTCGAGCCAGTGCCCGACGAGACCTGAAGACGAGTGAAAGGAAGTCGAAAGCCGAATTTTTTTTAAACACCGCTCGTCTGAGCCACTCGCCGCAGCGTGGGCGCTCCCTCGGTGCCCGCCCGCCGGCAAATTAAAGTAGAGTAAGTACGGCTCGGCCGATCCATTCGACCAAGCATAGCATTTGCATAGCGCCTCAGAGGAACCTCGGCGGCGGCAGCGGCCATCGCTCCTGCTCGTTCGCCGTAGTGGGTCAGTCTCCGTCCACACGACAGCTCTCGTTAAGCCACAGGGCGCCGCCTCTCGGCGTTCGCCGAGAGGCGTTCGCTTTCGCTCACCAAGGCAGCTCGCTTAGAGCAATTTCGCGTTCAGAGGGGCAACGAACAGCTATTTCGCCCTCTTTTTTATCAGTATAACAAAACACGTTCTTTCTTCACGATCGAACGACCTCTACCGACTCTCTCTCTCTCTCTCTCTCTCTCTCTCTCTCTCTCTCTCTCTCTCTCTCTCTCTCTCTCTCTCTCTCTCTCTCCCACTCCCTCCCTCTCTCTGTCTCTCTCTGCCTTTCTCTCTCTCCATCTCTGTCTCTCTGTCTCTCCGTCTCGCTGTATTTCTGTCTCTCTCTCAGGGTCTCTCTCTTTTTCTGTCTCTGAGAGAGAGAGAGAGAGAGAGACAGAGAGAGAGAAAAAGAGAAAGAGAGAGAGAGAGAGAGAGAGAGAGAGAGAGAGCGAGAGAGGCTTGTTCTGTGTAGAATACTAGCGTATTGACGTCTAGTACTCACGCCGTTCCCGCTTATATTACGCTCATTCGCCTGGCACCTCCACACTCGTGCGCGAGCCAAACGAAGTCTTTTGGCGCTGAAAAATGAACGCGCGCGAGAACGTCGACCGCCGAACGTCGGCGGCGCATCAAATGGGACGGCCTCTTAGTGGCATATATAATCTACGACGTTACGCTAGCTCGTTCAAAGAGCAGAGAAAAAGCTACGGCTTTGAATGTTGAACGCGTGAAATTGCGTCTTACACTTGCACTTTTTCACAGGCTCTTTGGGCCAGCCTTTTCAAACGAGTTATCATTAGACTTGGCAGCAAAAATTATTTGAGTGGGAGTGGTACAAACTTCCTCGTTGTCCCTGGGATATGACGTCGCGTACGGAAGAGTCAAGGTTTCGTGAATATGACCGCTGAAAAGTGAAGCTATTGCACGTGCATTTTAATCTTGTTATGCATTCAGGCTTGGCTATTTTTAAAGCTCGCCGGTTCACTGTCTTTGAGACGGACTAGAATTCGAAGCTACGTGGAAGCATTATATTGGCTAAGCGTCAATAACTATTCTACACTCAATTGTTTGTATAGTACAACGAGAGAAAATGTATCAATTGATTAATTGATTAATTGATTAATTGGTTAACCGTTATGTCCGTCTACATCTCGGAATCAAAATAGAGCGCCCAAAGTGCGCAACGAGTTGCTAGAATTCGCTGGCTAGGCCTGAAGGTCTCGAGCGGCGTCCACACGCGGGACGTTCAAATCCAGCGCATTTCCACGTTGGCCGCTTTTTATTGGCCTGATGCTGGCCAGCCGCTCTCCCACCCGAGCGCTCAGCCGACGGCAAACAGACAGAGCGGCAAGCCACGAGGTAGCGGCACGTCTCTGGCGGCGGCGGCGGCGGCGGCGGCGGCGGCGGTGGCGGCGGCCTCTGCGACGTCTGCCCTGCAGCGGGCGGCCGGGCTACGGCGCGAGCGAGCGCGGCCGCCCGCTGCTGCCTCCGATCGCCCTCAGCTCGTTTCGAGCCGTCGCCGGCGCTCGCGCCTCGCTTTTTCCCCATTGAACGCGGGTCTGGCCCTCGAGACTCGGGAGGCTGCTAGCGCCCAGCTGGTCTGTTCCGGCGGTTAAGGTGCGCGCCCCGACCAAGGTCAGGCTGAGGTCGTGGGTTCGAGCCCCGTCGCATATGCGATGCGCCCGAATCGAGATTAAGTTCTCTTGAGGCGCTATGAAAATGAATTGTACTTTTTTGCAGCGCTGCGTTCGCTTGAAAGCGCGCAGCTAACGCGGAAGCTGCTGGGAAGCTCGCGGCCAACGACCGAGACCGCGCAGCGGCGGCACGCGGCGGCGGCGGCGCGCATGTCCAGCTGCGCCGACAGCGGTCCGCGGACGAGCTGCGACCCAGCGCGGCCGTCTGACTCTGGCTTAGTGCAGGACAACAAAAATCTCGTAGCCGACGCCGCGGGCTCAATTTCTGCGGACGCGCGCCGCCTCTTTCTGTATATCGCTAAGAGACCCGAATTAACGCTATATCTGGCATCAGCTTCGAAACATGGAGCCGTTTGCTGCGATTTTAATACGGTCCCGCTGGGCAAAAATTTGCCACCATTCACCCGCGGATTAGCGCGATGCGTTCTCAAAATAAAACACCTCTTACGTATTTGAGCTTCCGTTATATAATTGGCCTGTGCTGACAATCTATTGCTGCTAAATTCCTTCAAACGCTCTTCCGTCCGTGACTCGCTTTGACTAGTGTTTTTATCGCGTCTTCCTAAAGAAACATAACTTGGTCTAATTTTAGTTTGCATATTTTTCATCTGCTGCCTGATTCCAACGGAGAGCTAAAGACACATTCTTAATAACTATCGTTAGCAGCAATAGATAAAGTGATGCAGTCTTTACTTTAAAAGCCACGGGACGTAAACGATTTCAGGGTTGTATTAACACTTACGCGTGCGGAAAAAATACTCAGCTTTCTTCCTTGGATTTCTAGGACTTTTATCAACTCCGTCGCTGACTCCTCTGGTGAGAAATAATCTCACGCGCATAAGTCAGTGTCCGGTTGATCCTGGCGTAAAACATTCAATTCCGTCAGCTACTCGCTACTTGCTCCCTAATAACGAGGCTCAACGAAGCGCACGGCAGCCAGCTCGTCTTTTGCTCGCAGACGCATCACGATGGCTACTGCGGCCGCCTCGGATAAGCCAAGCGGCACCCCAGGAACGATTCAACGTGTATGGTAGCGACGACGTGTTTCTAGGGAAATTGTATGAGCAGGTTCGTTTCTCGATGCAAGGGGAGGCCACTAATGACATGCGAGTTCATTCCTACAAGGCTCTATCAGTTTTTACAAGGCTGCCCTGGTCAGACGCAGCTGCGCATTTGCGGGCAGGCGCCGAGCGTTCTCGCGCAGACCGAAAGCTAGTGCGATTCGGCCCTTGAATCCGCCCTGGAACGCCTTCGGCCCTCCTACAATTGGCCGTCCCGGGCAGGGTCAATATTCAACACCATTTGCAAACATGCGACACAACCCAGGGCACGCAAGCGGACAGCGGCCCAGGAGGACCGATGAATAGTAAAAAGTACGACGAGATCACGATCCAACGCTTCAACGTTGACTGATTCAACGCTTATGTAGCAGCAGCGTAAGAGCTTTTAGACAGCTACAGCTGGCTTTGCAGAATTACTCACGGCGCGGCTCACGGCCCACGAGCCCCGTTTCGTTGCATGCAAGGTGCCTGCTCGTTTGGGCAAGACTCGGCGGCAAGGCGCTAAAAGGCACGCGGCGGTCGCCGCCGCCGCCGCCGCGGGTGAGTCCACAGTCGCCAGCAGCTGCCGACTGTCGAGCAGTAGCTGCCAAAGAGCCGAGTTTAGGCCGCCAGATTAGCTGCCTTGCTCCTCACCTCAGCCCAGCTGGCAGCCTCCAGGGAATCGTAGCAGATTAGCGGTGGCATGTTTTTCCGTCAGCGAACGCATTTTGTTTCTCGCATTCAGGAACCGATTAACACGAGAGCGGGCGAGCCGCCAGGGTTTAGCGTGTCATCGCAATGCGAGCCGGGTCGGCTTATGTTCGCCTAAAATTTATTATTCTCGATTAAATCAGAGGCTGCGAGAAAAAGCGAATGCTAAAGTGTCTATCGCTAAGTGGTGGCGTTTACGCTTTTGCTATAGAGCACGTAATGCTTGCTTGCAGAGCATCAAACTGCGTGGCGTCAAGTCGAGTAAGTCCCTAACCAAACGCTTAAAAGCCGCATGAAGTCGACGTGTCACGAAGATCTGCCTCGGATCGCGGCTAAACGCTTGCTCCCACGAGCCTGCGAGCTAGAGGCGCCCAGCATGGAGCACTAGCTAGGGGAGAGAGGCCATTTTCAAAGCGATCGAATCGAATGCGGGAGCGCGAAGCAACGGCATCGGCCGAACCGGAAGCTGGCATTTGGGTTCTACGCCGTTGCCTACCCACAGCCTTGCAACGTACGCGGAAACGTGCAAGCGCGCACCGATTCGCTGATTAACACACGCCCCTGGCGGTCAGTGTCGTGACGAGCGCACGTTTGGCGTCCAGTGGCGGCCGAAAACTGTTTGCACGGAGTC